>JABCKW010000163.1:0-43008 GCA_014824385.1 Fusarium cyanostomum | reverse complement strand
ATTAAGCATCCAATACACACAATAAGACCATCATTTAGAAGCTCTTTTCTCCCTCTTTTACCTTATTATCTTATTTCTCCCTATAATCCCTTATTTAGTTGTACAGACCTTCTTTAGACCTAATTCCTCTGCTTATTCTCCTCCTATTACTCTTCTTTATTCTTCCCCTTATTCCTCTACTATACAGTCTTCCCTGCAGTCTCTTACAATATATATTTAGACTTAATGCTTTATAATTCTAATAAAGCTAGAAGCTATTATTCTTAAAAGTATACTATTTCTTTTTAAAGTTTTTATTACTTTAGTCCCTCTTAGTTACCTTAGTATTTTTAGTAAGTACTATTATAAAGGTATGTAAATAAGTGTTATAATTAGTAGCTATTATTAATGTGTAGAGTTAAGAGGCCTGTTACTAATAGTATTAATACTCTGGGTGGGTATATATATGTAGGCAGTAATACTAGTTGTTTTAGAGAGTCTGTTTTAGGATTACAAGTTTTTAGAGCTATGTAGTTGTCTTTATCCTTTTGGTGTCTTAAATTAGACACCTTGCCGTGGATTTAGACGAGCTAATCACCCGTCTCTCCGTCTCTCTCATCTTAGTCCTGCTTTTAGGCCTGGGTCTATTTCTCGGTCGTGTCTTAGCCTCAGGCAGCGAGCGTTTGTTTGTCTAGCTGCTCACATATCACCAGGGCTCCTTCGGTGGCTCTTCGCCTCCGAGGCTAGTTCCCATCTCAAAGCCCCTCTTGGTACATTGCGCCAGCGCTGCTCAATAAGCTCTTGCGCGGGCTTCCTGGCAAGGGCATGAGGCTATCGTCAAGCCGCTCCTCAACACGGGCAAAGTCGACATCAATGTTACAGACGCTAAATATGGCTGGGCAACTACAAGGTACTAATCAAATGTCGAGTCTCTCTTTCGGCAAAGAAAAGACGACGAATATTAAGTGGCAGAGCGGGTACCTGGTGGCAGATTCCCATGAGGGGCATGGCAGAGTGTATGTGCATGAGAAACTCCCTGACGCTTAGCCGGCATTATTGTGACCCAGGACTCACAGGACTGAGGAGTTTGTGAAGGCCAGGGCATTGGGAGAAGCACTCGTCTCCTAAGGAATAACGCAACGCATCCAAGTTATCCGCTGCGGATGTGTCGTCAAGCGATATAATCTTGCGATAATGCAGAGATCCCGCACTACGTGAGCCGCATCAGCCTGCCCCCCAGACCTCCTTTCCCAACGCTATCAGCTGTGATCCAAACTCCTGGAGCAACCCGTGCACCGGGATCGCCACTCCCATAACGCCTCCTGTCAGTTATATTTGCCCTTAATCCATTCCTCAAGGAACCATGAGGGAGGTTTGGCCGCCGATTCGTCATCGGGTCCCACCGCTTCATCGACGTTGTCAAGGCCTTCCCAGTCGCGAAGCCAGCGGAGTTGCTCACACTTTCTCGGCAGATCAGCATTCGCCCAATCACGGCTACCTACAGTGTCTTCTACCAGAAATGACATCATCCTGCGAGTAGACTCTTTCGACGGCCGGACATTAATGGCTTGGTGATTTCTATCCGGATGCTCGGCGGAGATGCGTGTTCCCAAGTTGTCTGGCACGTTCCTCACGCTTTGCCCAGTACATACTCGAAACCCCTTGTCGGAGATTAGTTGCTTCTTCTTAAGGTACCACGTGAATGAGTGATACTTGCGACTATACTTGGTTTCGAGTTGCGGCCAAAGTTCGAGTTCAACCCGCCCCTTCTGTATGCATCCAAAGGGTCGCCATGATAGATTTGAGCCAGCTGAATCCTGAAGTTTAAGATCGAAGCGGCACCGAAGGAGGTCGGCTCTAGACACCGAATCGGATGGTTCCATATAAAGAGAATCCTTGTCGAGATCCAAGAATGACTGTTTGGATCCGGTCCAGGCAGATACCATCGGATCTGGTGGCGATAGCGATCCGGATCCGTATTTCTCTTCCATTTTCACTGCGTATCGTCGAATCCAGTCAAGGATAGCCAGGTCGCCAAGCAAGAAGAGAGCAACCCACCAAATGGCAATTCGGGGTCGGCGGGAAAGAAAGACCTTTACAAAGACCTCGACTCGTTTCTGCTCGATTGCTGGCTCTAGTGTATCCAAGACTGATGCGAGCCACGGGCTAACCAGATTGCAATTAACATCTGGCTGCCACAAGATGCTCCATAGAATGGATCCAATCGAAGGAGGATGGATGCTAAGAGTCATAAAATATCGCATATCATTGAGGTACCCCCGAATGCTCTGCTCATGGGAACTGCTGAATGTGCCATTTCTCTGTGGCCTGGTGAGATGTGGAGGAGGTAGCCGGGGTTGAAGCTTCGTGAAGTTATAAAAAGGGAGCACAAGTGCGGCCAGGAAGGACGCCTTGCAGGGCGGCATCGGTTCCAAGCGGGAGGCTCCGGTCGCATTGGCTCCAAGATTGAATAGCCGGCATAGTTCGATGAGAAGTTCCGTAGCTTCAGAAGAGTTCGGGGGCAAACGGATTTCTACAGCTGGGACTGAAGCCTTGATGCCAAGTTTGACGTCTGTCGTGAAAGAAGTTGCCCATGGCGGTAGTCGTCCTTGATCCCTGGCTTGCCAACCTATCTTGGGACTGAGGATCGCGCAAAGCCACCTGATGAGCGAGGGCGACGCGCCTTTGAGATCGAGATCGACCACATGTCCGCTTTGGCGCTGAGGCGTATCGGGCCACAAACGATCCATGCTATATCGTACCTGCCGACCTTGCATCTCAAGAAGTCGAACCGAAAGGATGTATGACCAGCACATGACCAGTATAGCAAGGCTGCTTGTTGTCTCCGAACCAACACCCAGGGCGTATGATGCTGCATCTGGGCAAATGTTGCAGCGGATTGGATCCTGGGTCCGCAATCGAAACAAAACTCGGCGACCGTGGATACGAGCTGCATTGCTGTGAGGACTATGGTCTTCGCACGCTGTACCTCCGACGTCGAGGGGCAGTTCCCAGCATGGCCTGCCGTATAGCCAATCGCGGCGAGGCAGCTGTTCCGGCAGACTCGGGACGTCTGCTAGAGTGATATATGGATCCAGTGCATCTGCTGGCCAGAGACCTGGGGGTATTCTGTTCGCCTGGTCTAAGAACGCTTCCCACGTCGCCTTTCCGTCACAGAAGGTACGATGAACATCGGTAGGGCTTGGTATTAGCGGATCATCTTTGTCGAGAGGCCAGTCTTGGGTTGAGGAATTGGACGATCGGTCGCTCGAGGAGATGGAAGTTGATATTGTAGATCCAGACCAGGCCGAGCGAGAGTCGTTGTTCGCCATGATTAGCTAGCTTTTTGGCGACGTTTACTTCTGGCACATTTCAACCGAGAAAGTGGTTGTTAAGTGGTGTATGGGAGGATGACGGTTGCTATTTACACAATCTGGGCGGGCAGCAACGGCAAGGGGGCACGGGTCAACCTCAGTTGTTTCGTTATTTTCTTGTGAGTGTCGGGGTAAATATAGCCCGCTATAATCCCCTGCTAATAATAAACCAGAGCTGTCACGGTATGGACATGCCCGGATCACGTGTGCACACACGCCGCTTCGACCCTCATAAAATTTCAACCAACCACAAACCGATCAGCGCCAAGACCTAAAGATCAGTACGGATCACAAAGGATCAGTACTGATCCCAACATGAACCCACTAATCCAATAATTACCCCCTTAGTATATAGGACAGCTCTGCAGCCATTTCGTAGAATCTAGCTACACCAGCTATTAATACAACTTGGTTACACTGGATACCCTTCAGCACATTACCAGACGTGACAATACTCTTTGCTCAGTATAACGCCCTAATCCCCTGCCAACGTAAACCAGATACGGTCTAGTTTATTACCTTGGGAAACACCACCGTCACAAGAACAGTCTAGTTTGTTATCTTGGGAAACCTAACTGTTACAATATTACTACTTATATATAAGAATTATAAGAGCTACCTAAGTAGCTACTCTAGATAGTTAATCCCTCTGAGATTTCTTAAAAAGTGCTAACTTGGAGCCCGAGATCCTTCTTTAACCTAGGCAGTATAGTGCCCTCATTCCAATTCCAGATCAACGCACTGTTTTGACCGGCAAATGCGGCACCAGTCCAGTAGGTGTTGCGCGAACCCTGACGACCCAGTAGCTTACTGTAGAAGCCACTGGCAATTTCCTTGGCTGATACGCGAACGTTGTAAGGGGAGTGGTTCGTAAGGTAAGGGAAGGTAACCTTCTTCGCTGCATCAGCCGGCACGGCACCAATAGTTGCCAGGGTGGCCAACTCCTTGCGAATAACAGCCTTGGCATCAGCCTCGGCATTGGCCTCGTTGTACTGAGGGGTGTCAAAGCCCATGTTGAATAGAAACTGGTTGGGCGATTCAATGGAACCAAAGCTGGCGCTCCCTGGCATAATAGGAGTGTTAAATGGTGTGAGAGCTCCAACATTTTGAAGATTGACATTGAGCCCAGGAATGTCAGCTATACCAGCCAAGCATCCAAGGGCGGAGAACTTGGAGAACAGGTTGCGTTCGGCGTCGCAGAGGTCAAACGACCCAACGTTTTGTAGGGTTGGGGGAATTGCGATTATGAGCTTGCGAGCACGGATAGTTTTGCGTGGCTGACCGGGCTGTTTGACAACCAAGGTAACACCCTTCTTCTCATGGCGATTGACGTGGAGGATGTTGGAACTAAGGAGCACACTGTCGCCCAACTCAGCCGCGGCTGCGTTATACAAGCTTTCTGAGTCGCCGGACGCAGCCACAATGAACGCGTTCATGAAGCTCCTCAAGTAGGCCGGTCCCATACTTTTAATGCCATAAAGCGCGGGGATAGTCGAGATATTACCAGAGTACATATTGAACCGACTGATAATAGGAAGGAGGGCGCCGAAATGATACTTCTGGGCGAGCTGTCCAAAGGGCATAGTGAGCTCCTCTGGAACAGGATTAGGGATGAGAAATCCTTGGTCAATCCATGGGTACCTGGTCAAAATGCTTTCCGAATAGGCCTGTACCGCTACTGCGATGGCGCGCTGCGAGGCCTCCATAGCAGACGCATTCATAGGCGGGATAGGGATTCCCAGGGAGAAGTCATATAGCTTTGTTTCCCGTGTCAGGTATGCGCTCGAGTTCCTGGTGGTTCTGGCAACGCCCAAGCGGTCGAAGTACTTCTCGACAATCTTGGTATTCTCGAACAAGATGACACCCACATTGGCTAGGACGCCTGTAGCAGGGTTGGTGTATGTCGCAGTGTGACCTCCGATTCGGGACTTCTTCTCGATCACGACAACCTTTGCGCCTGAATCCTTCAGCTGGATGGCCGCGTGGATGCCGGCAGAACCACCGCCAATAATGGCAACATCGGCTTCAATAGATGCTGAATAGGAGGCGGCAGACGCGAGGCATAATGCCCAAACAGCCAAAGACAAGCCGGATGGCCTCATGGTGATGAGTAAATATTGGGAAGAAGGGGGCAGTAACCGAGGTGAGTTGGGAAACCAGATATCAGGTACAAAGGAGTGAGAATACTGGCTAGGGAGGCATCACTGTACGAAGGGAGAAGGGCCACGGCGGTTTAAGTACGCGACTGCCTTGGCAGAACGTATCTCTTGCCGCCATTCCACATTCCATATTCCACGCTCGAAGAGATTTCCATAATAATGTCACTGCAACCAGGTCTTGCCCAACATCCACTCCATGCCTATAAACGCATAGATAGCTTTCTTCTTTATTCCTTCCTTCTTCGCTTTTCCTTAGTACCAGGCTGGTTAGGTCTCTTATAAACCCTGGCGGATACAGAGCATCAGGGCTATTCCCTGTCGAAGTATCCAGGTAGCGAATGTCCTGTTGGTTGAAACTTTAATAGCCCGGTCATAGTTAAAGTCAATAGACAACAGGTGCCGGGGCAAGCGTGTAATGCCTCTCGCAACTCGCATGGCACTTCAGCACTGGTTTACCTACCTACGTACGTAGTAGTAAGCGTCGCCCACAATCCGGGCGTTCCGACCAGCGAGACGGACATTAAGGGACGTATACCTTTGCTTATACTTTTGCCGGTTAGGCTTGGACGTTAAGAATTCCAACGCCGGCCGGCAGATGGCTGCGGCAAATCTTTCCATGCAGATCAGTCATCGGCCACGCTGCCAGGGGCATTGACCCAGCTACCTTTCGGAAGAATGGGTCGACTGCACCCAGTCTCTGCATTTGTCCCTTGTCCGTGTCACAGTTTGGCCAAGGCGCCCGAAGAACACGGGAAATCCAGAAGGCATGCTGTGACCTGATTAGGCTCATCAGACTCGTTCTTCCTTGTCATATGTGGCCTCGCACCCTCCGAATAACATTTACCTTGGCACCCCCCCTCCATCCAGCTCATACTGCCATGCCCTCGGCATCTCCCTCATTGGCATTTCCCGTCAGCAACATGAGCCCACGCCTATAACCCGGACTCCTGCTCAACTGCCGATGTTACCCCCTGCAGTGGCATTGCAGATCCTATCCTTCAACACCGTGACAAACTCAAGCCGAAACAATAGCTACCTCAGCATCAGCTGATTTCATGCCGGCACATCACCTTCATTTACCTCCCTCCCAGAAACAGACACTACATCATCCGCTATAGTCACATCTCTATTCTGCATTGGACATGGATCACCTTGGATGACGTCTCTGCCGCCATATCGGCCTTGCTCATCATCCAGGCCTCATCTGGCACCATTCCCTCTTCCCAGAGCAACGAGCCTGTTAGGTCCCTCACGGCTTCACCTTTCTCATAAGACAAACTCGATGTATCCGAGGCGGATGTTGCCACTACCTGCCGTCCAGATCCGCCGGCATGCGGTTCAAACACAGCGTTCTCGTTAAACTCACCCTGGCCGCATCGCAACCGTCATCCCTCAAAGAAATATCAAGAAGCTGAATATGAACCCAGTTGAAGGATCCCCGCATTGTAGCCATAATCAGTCACTTCGTACCGCAACAAATCGACTGAAATATCTGTTGTCCATCCACCAGTGTCAGCCATCAATTTTCTCCAAATTACGTAAATGCTCCACGCCCACATTACCCATCCTTGGGCATACATACCTTCTTGTGAATCTTCCACTTTGCACTTTGATGCTCCCTCCCACAATATCCCGCGGCCCGGCATCGTCGGTAACTCTTAATGCCTTGTGTCTTTTCCCACACATACCTTGCAGAGACGAACTGTTCATTTGGCCAAGATGGATACATGATTTTACTGACTCAAGGTTGCGTCTCCATTGCACTACATTCTCAATGTTGCATTGTGTTTCATGACCCCTGACCGCAGACCCACCGACTAGAGTTACTGGTCGGATTGGGTGGTCTGAGTTGGACTGGGTTAAGGGTTTCTAGGGCCGCTATCAATCGGCTCCGCCTTAAGGAACCCCTGCCTATTGTGTTTAGAGTTAAAGTGCATTAACCTTGCGTAAGCTGCATATTCCCCGAAACCTTTCACCGATTTCAACCTTGTCCACAGCTTGACAACGTGGCCTATGTGGCTCATCCCCCCTCATCCGTCCCCCCTGACTCAATATTTGCACTTGACGTTTACGTTTCCATCCAACACTTCTCAACTGGCCTCGATGTCGAAATGATCATGTTGTATTCATTGAATATGAAGAAAACTAGCGCTAACCAGCGGAAGCTATCGACAAGAAGACATCCACATTCCAGCCACTGATGGATCGGAATAGCCACTGATCCGTCAGACAACGGATCTCAACACCCGAAACTGCCATAGGCAACCTCGCTCCTCAAGGCTCTCTGCGCAAGCCGCGACCGGCTTGTCTCTCCTGTGCTTGCTGGCAAGGATACTGTCACCTTAAAGCCCACGCGACGCGGCGATGGCCCACACCTCATTTTCTGAGCTGATATGCATTCGGAGACTATTGGTTCCCAAGGGTCGTTCTCGTCTATGAAACACTTGTGCTCGCGTTCTATTTCCGTCAGAATCAACCCCGTCAGGTTACAGCTCTATGTAGGTTACAGCTCTATGTAAGTTACATCTCTCGATAGGTTTGGCTGAACGCCGCCAGAACTGGCATCCCATTGCTTGTCCTCACCGCCATGCCGTGATTAATCGGAACTGCTGAGATTCGCGGGAGCCATCGTCGGTCCAGTCAACGTGGTAGAAGCCCGCATCCAGCAGCGTCGACTTCCATTTATGCTCACCGGCCAGCGCGTAGGTTCGGCCATCATCGAACCGCCACCAACCATCCAGCAAACCGAAGACGCAGTCCAGCCAGCCGAGAGGCCGCGTCAGCTCCAGAAGGCATAGCACGCCGCCGTCCCTCCGAAGCAGCTTTCCCATGTTGGCGCAAGCTTGTCCCAGGTTCCGTGTCGCGTGGATGCAGTTTGATGAGATGATCAGATCGTACGACTGCAGCATATTCGCCGGCGGCGGCTTCTCGATATCGAGAACTGCAAACTCCACATTGGGTTGCCGCCCCTGGTTGCCGTATAGCGCGCCAAACTTCTTCCTGGCGCTTGTCACGAGCGCGATGGAAACGTCGGTGAATGTGTAAGTGAAGTCGACATTGGATGCCGACAGCTGATCCATGGCATTCCGCGTTGTCGCGCCAGTGCCCGCCCCGATTTCAAGAACTCGAAGCCTTTCCGCACCACCAAGCCGCGATAAGACTCGGTGGAGGAACTTGCCGAGCATCTTGTTCCCGTTCGCAAACATAGGGGAGCTAACGTACACGTCTTCCAGGAGCTTAAGGGAGGCCGCATCCCGGAAGAGCAACTGCAGTGGATCGGCTCGACCGGAGAGGCAATCTGCAAGGTGAGAGCCGGTGACGTTGAGCAGCTGATGGTCTGGACGGTAGTTGGGACACTCATTCAGGAGTTCGCGGTAAATGTCCGCCGAAGATCCGAACTGAGGTAGAGGCTCCGCTGTCCGGGAGCGGATGGACTGGCCCTCGCGGACGGAGATCAGGCCAGCGCCTTCCAGCATCTCATGGAACCGAGACACCACCTTTTGGTATTTTGGCGTGTAGGGCACGGGAGGCAACGGATCTCCGGCTTGTACTGCGCTCAGATCACACCCCAAGGTGCTGAAGGCTTCTAATATGTATGCCAGCACTAAAGACGTCTGCTTTTGATACACATCCGAGTAGAAACCAGCGAAGCCAGTCATCTGTGCAAATGAGCTGGTCTCTTGCTTGATTTGAGCGAACTCTAGACGAGCCTGAGTGGTGAAAGGAGTAGACCCTTGGAAGGAGGCAGTGGTCTCCATGATGGTAGTAACATGGGAAGGATTGTAATTCTGCCCATCAGGGATGTTAGGGTTTGGCTTGCTCTTGGGGGTTGTGTCTGGCAACAGGCTGGATCCCCGCAAGCCGGCTGGGTCTTGGTGTAGAACCCTGCGACTGAGATCTGAGAAGGTTGAGTTTTCGTCAATCGTCGCTAGGCTCAGCCTCTTCCCAAACATCTTTTCCACGTCTGTTTGGAGCTGTATGGCAACTAACGAGTCCAATCCAATCTCCCCCAGGCGTGTATCAGGAGAGATTCCTTGGGAGCAGTTTAGATGCTCCGCGAGCAGGGAGAGCAGGGCAGTACTCTGCTGATCATGGTCGGATATTACAGAGCTCGCTGGTGAAGGAGTCTGTGTAGAAGAAGGCGCTGAAGAGTCCTTGGTAGAGTCGCTCGATGTGACCCGAGATAGGATTGGAACAGAACCAAAGTGCGAGCCTGGGACGTCAGCGTGGAGATCACCTCCGATCCTCATCGAATCTCCCTCCAAGTCCAGGAGGCCAATATCGCCATCGATGACTACTGCCGAGGCGGTATCTCGTGCTGTTTGGCCCTGTATCCGTTGGGTGCCATTCATTGCCTCCAGCGCCTTCTGCAAAGAACGAATCGGAACCCGTGTCAGGCTTGCACCTATAATCTCCAGGGAAAGTATATTATGGTGCGCACTGAACACAAATATGTCGCATACAATGGTCTTGTCGTTCTCCCGATCCAAACATGAAAGGACCATCCAAGGCCCCTCGGACTTTGGTACCATGTCTCCAGGATAAAAATGCGGGATAACAGCTTCAAAACCGTTGCAGATATATACTTCGTCTGCAAGGTCTCCAAGACTGCTGGCATGAAGCTCTGCTATGAGCAAGAAGTTATCGAAGATCAAGGGGCTGAAAACTGTTTCTGCACAGCATTGAGACATGATGGCAGGCATGGCAACATCAGCTACGGCCTCGAGGCCCTTTGATGTGATGGACTGGATGCCCAAGTAGCTATTGTCGTAACTAGCCACTCGTGCCAGGATCTTCTTGACAAACAACCCTTGAACAGTCGAGGCACTGCGATCCTCACGCAGCTCCTCGCACCGATCGTAAAGACGGCGAAGCAGTGGCCGGCGAGGCCCCAGGTAGGAACAGCCTTGTCCCTGCCACCTAATGGTCCCCGAGGCTTGGAGTTTGCGACCCTTGTTGTCATCGTCGTCGATTGGGTGGCTCTCGACGACAAAACGCCAACTCGATCTTGTCTGATTCCGTAACGTGAGGCGCAGGCGCTTTTGGAGATCCAGACCAAACGGTGCATGCATTTTCACCTGCTCGACCTCGACGGAGGGAGAAGATGGACTGGTGGTGGATGCGTGCATCGGGAGAAGGGCGAGAGCGCGAGTAGCAGCTTCTATATACACAGAGCCTGGCGCGAGAAGCTGCCCGACGACTGTCCTGCCTCGTACGAAGGTAGAGTAGTCATCACTATGTTGGTTGATGAAAAACTCGGCCGTCTCCCCATCAGCAGGCCCTACCAGAGATACCAACTTTGGTGCTTCCTGCGTTGGGTGCTGGTTCTGGCTTGCAGGTTCCGAATCTTTGTGCATTTGGATGACAGGTAGCCAGTGCTCCGACTTTTCAAAGTGGTATTGAGGCAGTTCCAACGGCACGAAACAGCGTCTCTGTGAAGCATGGTACAGCCAGAATTGTACTCGGATCCCCTCGTTCCAGAGACTGATGGTTGTGTCCGCGAGAGACTTGATTGGGTTCTGGTCCTGCAGCAGAATCGAGTAAAAGGAATGGGATGAGAAGCTGGGTGTGGCGCGGTTTGTGAGCGCACGACGAGCCATGGTGACACCGGCGGACCCGGATCCAGCCTCAAGCCAGATGCAGGGGCCTAGCTGTTGCTCGACTCTGGAAATGGCGTCGGTGAAGTAGACAGGCTCGCGGGATTGTCGGGCAATCAGCTCAGGTGTGATACTATCCCAGCTGCCGCTCGACTTTGAGCAGGCTTCGATGGGGATAACGGAACGGTGCAGGGTGAGCTCTTGGATAAGCCGGTGGTACTCGGGCATGATGCAGTCCATCATGTCCGAGTGGAATCCATGGGTGACTAGTAGTCGTTTGACGGAAACGTCGCGGGAGCGAGCAACCTCCTCGAACGCGGCGATGGCCGCTTCCGTACCCACGATGACATGGTGCAGAGCAGCATTGTAACAGGCAATTTCGACTTTGCCAGCCCCTAGCATTGACTGTGCGATGGTTTCAACAGTAGGGGTATCTGCTTCTACGCTGAGCATGCAACCCCGTTCCGAGCCCCATTTGTTCTGGATCAGCGACGCTCGGCCAGAGATCATCTTCAAGGCGTCTCGCAGGCTGAGGACACCACTGACGCAGAGAGCTGTCAGCTGGCCGAGGCTGTGGCCGACCACCGCCTTGATCTCCAAACCAGCACATATCCACGATGCGGCAACCGAGTACTGCAACGAAAAGTGCATGCAGTGAAGGTCAACCAAGTCATCGACGGGCTCCGTCTCAAAGATGCGTGGGAATAGACTGTGAAGGCCCATGGTCTGCAAGATGCGGTCGCAGCGATCCAGATGGCGCTGCAGGAGGATCGAGCTCAGGTAGGCTTCTCGGCTGAGAAGAGCCTGACGACCTGTCTGGCCCGCGAAAACAAGCACCACAGGCCTCGGACGGCCTTGCAGACTTGGTGCCGTCACATCGTTATTATTATGGGCTTGGGAGTGAAGTCGGGCCTTCAATTCATCTGCAGATCTGGCCAAGAACGCAACACGGTGACCATGAGACTCGTTCTGTCGTTGAGCTAGGCGAAAGGCGACGCTCGGAAGCAACGAGTCTCCGGAGACACCGCGTTGAGTCTCAATGAAGTGCAAGAGGGTGCGGCAGTACTGGCGTAGGCTAGACTCGGAATGGGAAGTAATCAGGATTGGGTACTGATGAGACTTGTCCGCAGACATAACCCGTTCAGGAGATGCCAGTGGAGGTTGGCAAAGAAGCATGGCCGCATTAGCCCCCGACGCGCCGTAATTGTTGACCAGTGCTGCTCGAAAAGGCGTTTTCCACGGCTCCAGGTATACAGGAATATCCATGTTGGCGTCTTCCAGCGAGGGGATGGCTGGGTTTAGCACCGAGAAGTTGGCCTGGGGAGGAATTTCGCGATTCCAAAGCATCAGCAGCACTTTGATCAGAGCAGCCACTCCCGACGCCGCCTCACTGTGTCCTAGGTTCCCTTTGACTGAACCGAGACGCAAAGGTGGCGATGCCGATCGATGGCGTCCTCCAAAGACGTTTTGAATGCTCTGCCACTCGATCGGATCGCCTTTCTGAGTGCCGGTACCATGGGCTTCGACGTACGACACTTGGTGCGGGTGCAGGCCTGCCGTCTGCAGTACACGTCGGTAGAGACGGCTCTGCGATTCAGTCGATGGCAGTGTGATTGACCGACTTCCCTTGCTGTTGTTGACAGCCGAGGCTGCCAGCACGCCGAGGATGCAGTCATGGTCCGCCACTGCGGCGGAGAGTCTCTTCAGCAGAACGAAGCCTCCGCCTTCACTCCGACGGTATCCGTCTGCGTCGGCATCAAAGGGTCGACACTGACCTGTTGGGCTCAGAAAGGAGGCCGCCGCTAGGTTCTGGTGCGACCTAGCCTCCGGGGTCATTAGGTTGATGCCTCCAGCCAGGGCCATGGAGCACTCTCCCGACTGAATGGCCTTGCACGCCGTGTGGATTGCCACCCCAGAAGACGAGCAGGCCGTGTCGATCACCATTGACGGGCCAGTGAAGCCGAAGAAGTGACTGATCCGACCGCTCGAGAAGGCCCGCGCAGTGCCCGTGAAGGAGTATGCCGTTGGGGGATGGCTGTTCACGTTGTCCTCGTAGTCACAAGAGGACATGCCGATGTAGCAGCCCACGTTGTAGGTCGCTGAGGATGACGGACTGAAATATCCCCCCGACTGCAGAGCTTCGTAGGCAAGATGGAGGCCAAGCCGGTGCTGGGGATCCATATGCTCGGCTTCGCGGGGGGGCTTTCGGAAAAAGGCAGAGTCGAAGGAGCCCGCTGCCTCCAGGGAGCTGCTTACCCTTCTACCCCGGATTGCCTCCCATAACTGCTGTGGAGTCTCCGAACCAGGAAACCGGCACGATAGCCCAATGATGGCAATTGAGTCGTCAGGATAGCTGTGATGCAATCCCGCGTTGGCCATGGGCCGGACGACTTGCAGTGGTGTGATGGCGAAGACGGACCGGGGAATGCAATCAACAGGGCCAAGCGCCAGCACTCGGGCTTTGCTGTCGGCACTCGAGGCCGCGGTTCCCTGTGCCATATCTGTCACTGACTTGGTCATGGTGGTATGCCAGTCGGCACGTTTGACCAGGATACACTGCAGGGCCATCTCATGTAGCGGCGTCTGGTCCGTCACCACCTGTCCGCTGTCATTCCACCTCAGTGGTACGAGCGGATGGCTATGTTGGGGAAATTGGAGCATGGGCATGGACGCGCAGAGATCGGTCAGCTTCTGGAGCACAGCGTCGTGCCCTGGGTGGTGGTAGCGGCCTTGTAGGTCTATCAGCTTGGCCACAGCCCCCCTTTCCTCAAGATCGCGCATCAAGGACATGGCGACCCTCCCGGGCGCTGTGATGGTCGCACTGCGGACATCTAGGCGGACACCAACGTAAGACTAGTCGCAAGTTAGCCCACGTTTGGAAGACAGGGAGCTGCTCTGTCTCTGCATCCTTCTGAGCGAACGTACCTGCGGATAGCTATCGAGCACAGCCTTCAATACTTCTTCTTTACCATCACCCTCGCCCTCGCCCTCACCCCGCGGCCAGCGTGTACTGATGCAGACGGTCGGTTCTGACAGCTCGATTCCGTCGAGATCAACCAACGCTCCAACACACAACGCTAACCTCACGGCAACAGCACCATGCTTGGCCACATCTTTGCTGTTTGGCGAGCACGCGAGGGCTATGGCAGAGAGGAGCCCGACGCAGAGTCCTTGGATGCCTCCGTCGCCGAGGCCCTCAAGAATTCTGGTATGCGCGTCCAAGTTCCCATGGCCATCTTCCTCGCTCATATCATGACTACTCAAGTAGATCATGTATTCTGAGATGTGAGAAAGGACTGTCAACACTGCTAATTGTGCATTCCTCGACGTCGGCCCCGCCAACGGCAAGTAGGAATTGTTGCACTTGATCCATTCGACCAAATTCTGAAGCACTGGCCCTGCGCTGACACGTTCTAGAGAATGCTCTCTCTCGATTAGTAACGACCAGAGTTCGGGGAGTTCTATGACTGCGTCCCTCAGGTCTGATAGTTGTGGGTTGTGGATGATACTGGAGCGAAGGCGGGACAGGTACTCAGCATCAGGGTCCGATATCACCGAACCGCAGATTAGCAATGAAGGCGACTTTGCAGGCATGGTTCTGATGATTACCAGCAGATGCTCAGAGAAAAAAAGTGTAGACAAGGCCGTGGTCTTGCTTGGTGTGCAACCGGAGTTTACAATCGTCTTCGGCTCCCTATATGCCTTGCCTTGGAAGCAATGCAGACCAACTACATCCTTTGACTCTTTCTCCGTACTTGGTCCGGGTACTCCGTACTATCCGTCATTCCGATGAGTTATCTGTGGATCGATGATGCGGCATAGAACATGCCTGTCGCGTTTACCCAGCCAGTAATCCATCCAAGCTCCCTTGAGGCGCTAACCGCCCATCAAAACTTTAAATGACGCGAGCTTGCATAGATGGGCTCACAGATGTACCGCTCAGGGGCCGACCCATGTCTACGGGATATCAGGGTCTAGAACACAAAGCTAGAAAACTCAAAATCATCTTGATCTCGTAATCTTCACACCCTCCTCCCTGGTCGAGTTGAGGCGTGTGGCTTCTTGAGTCGTTTTGTCTCAAGACTGAGCAGTTAATCTCGCAGATATGCTGTGATGTTGCAACTCGGACTAGCGGTATGCTTCAATGGAGGTGGGATCGAGTTCATACTACCATAGTGTTACACTAGTTACTGCAGTCCCGGACAAATGTCAGAATGCTCCGCTGGAGGCCAAGCAGCACATTACCGAGGCTCGGAGCCATGGACGGAAAGCGAGATCAAATCTTCAATCCTGCTTGAACACCCTTGGTCATTTACGTGTGAGCAAAACAGCTGTTCTGCAACTCTTTCTCAAAAGCTTCCTAGGCATAGAACCTCCAAGCTGCAATGTCTTCACCCGTGTCCGGCAGCACGCTCGACAAGGGCAAAGTCACCTTGACAGGCGCACAGGAAACCCTCCTCATCACCCTCCTTGCCCGCGCCAAAGATGCCGAGTCTCCAAATCCAGTGCTGAACGATCAGCATTCGGTCCAAGTCGTCAGCCGCATCCGCGACCAGGGCTACAACTTCTCACGCACCACCTTGGACCGATCAGACAGCGGCTTCTTTACGAGCTTGGTAGCAACGCGCGCCCGGGTGCTAGACATCTGCTGTGAGCAGTTCCTGGAGAGAAATCCAGGTCCCGCTACTATAATACATCTCGCCTGCGGTATGGATGCGAGAAGCCTGCGCCTCAAGTGGCAGGGCGAGGGCAGACTCTGGATTGACGCCGACAGGATGGACGTCATAAAGCTGCGGCGTCAAATCATGGACGACCCAGCTCCGGGACGCGGAGAATACCGGCTGACTGACCCGAACATCCATGATGATACGTGGCTGAGGGACTACAACGTTCCCACGGACAGGCCAGTATTGATACTCTTCGAAGGTCTGACGCCCTATCTCACTCGCGACGAGGTCGTTGGTCTCTTGAGGCGCATCATCGAGCACTTCCGTGGCAGCGGAGTCGATGGGGAGATTCGGTTTGACGCGCCCGGTTCCATTTCGTATTTCCTCATCAACTATGTATTTAACAAGCCGTTGAGGTCTATGGGTACGCAATTCACCTGGTATATGGACGACCCAAGGGAGTTGGAGACGCTAGTCCCAAGCCTCAAGTACAAGGAACGCATGTTCGTATTGCACGACTATGCACGGTTGGGCAATTATGGATGGCTGGCCAGCTCTCTTTTACGAGTTGCCGACTGGTTTAATGTTGGTGGCCGAATTGGTTCTGGCTACGGGTATGAGTTCTGAAAGGAGGCATCGGTCAGACGAGATTGTATTATTTGGTTTTAGATGCCTAGCAACATCTCTTGAAGGAATTGCGTCTTAAACATTTGCAACGAATCGCAGTACCATGGTGGCAAATTATCGACATTTCAAAGTAGTGATCAAATAGTATGAATTTGCAGTTTTGCATCTTGGCCTGGGAGAACACCGCAAGATCGAACTCATGTCAACTGCAACCAGCTCTCTACCTCTATCTACAGGCGCCTCCAGCTCGTCGTCGACGACCGTCAAAGTCGAGCCTTGGCAACCTTGACGACGATGTCGAAATCATGCCACATATAATGACTCCCTGCGTCCCTATCCCACACAAAGTCACGGTTGACCAGTGTCATGTCACATGTGTACATGATCTTGGCAACAGCCAGCCGAATGGACTGGAGTGCCATCTCACGGCCGAGGCAGACACGAGGCCCAAGTGAGAAAGGGCGCCACGCAGTCCTGACATCGTTCTCAAACGGCGTGCCCGGCCCATGATGCTCCTTGAGCCAGCGCTCAGGCCGATACTCGTCGGGGAAGGCCCAGCAGCTGGGATCGCGGTGGAGGGAATAGAAGTCAGCGCTGATCAGCGTGCCAGCCGGGACCCAGACACCGTCGATCATGGCCCCGGACGTGGTGATGCGGTGGCTGGCGTGACCATTGAATGGTGGCACGAGACGCAGGGTCTCATTGATACAGGCATTGAGCATCGGCTGTGACAGGAGACCACTGCAGGTGATATCATCTGCCGAGGAGTAGGCGCGGTGCAGCTCAGACTGGAGTCTCTTGTATTGCTGCGGCTGCCAGAGAAGGTGGTAAAATATGGCTGACAGAGACGCAGCGCTGCTGTCGTAGCCACCCAATCTGCGTGATTATACAGTGAGCAATCAATCACACAAAAGACCGGGTTGATGACTTACAAGAGTAGCAGCATATTGCTATGGATTTCGTCAAAGCTGAGACCTGCCGATTCCTTGGCCCCCAGGATGGCAGTGAGGAAATTATTTTGACCTTCCTGACAAGCTATATGTCTGATGCGATTGTTAGTGGCCACCACATGTCAACTAAAGCGAGTCCTGGACCCGTATTGACTCACTGTCGGAGCTGGTCCTTTCCCAGGATATTACCACTCATGCCAACCACCTTTCTAGATATTCCGACTGAAAGCCTCGCCATGCTCCCTAGAATTGGGTTCCCGTTGAGATATTGAAAGAACTCGAGAAACGGAGCAATCTGTGCGTGGAGAGCCTTCGCCCTCTCGTGATGTTCTGGTGGGGTCACTCATCAGTCTCATACTAAACCATCTCCGTGAGTTTGATGGGAATCTCATACCGAGTTGCTCCAGTGTGGCAGGTTCTCCAAAAGCGAGATTTCCCACATTGCCCCATACCAACTTGTTCAACTCCTGTGTAAGGCTGATAGTCTGTGAGGGGCTCATCGCAGCTTCCAACAGTCTCTCCACGGTCTTTTGCACATGATAATGGGTGATGTCCTGCTGATCCCTCATCGCCTTTGCCGTAAATGCTGGTTGAAGCGCTCCTCTGAGCCTCTTATGAGCCTCGCCCTCGTCGACAATGAGAAGGTTCTTGGCACTAAAGACAAGTCGTAGAATCAAATCTTCAGACGTACCCCTCTTGGTATAATTGTGGCCATCCGGGCCGGGGTTGTGGATGTCTCTCAGGGCCCTCTCGGATGAGAAAGAAACCTCGTTGGGAGCAATACGCACTACAGGACCTGCATCCGAGCTCAGTCAGCACCATGCACAGGAAGGATTGCGGCTATATGGCCATACCATATTTACGGTGCAAGGCCTTGATGTCATTATTTAGGCGATGGCCCGCTACAGACATGATGAGGCTAATCTACCGCACCATTCACCCGTCAGCAACACTGATCCTTTCGACTAATGACGAATAGCTGGCTAGACTCACCGGCGTCGCGGCGGCGAGAAAGGGACCTTTGATGTGTGCAATCGGATGCAGGAAGTAATTGTAGAGACCCAGAAGCAAAACGAAGACGGTGAACTGAAGTATGTTAGTGTCTTGGCTGTACCAGTTTGAGATGGACCTACCCCGATCACAGTTGCTTGCGTGAACACCAAAGGATCTGACAGCCATGATCGAGCGCGATGTAGCTCGATCACGAGCTGATTGAGAATGTCCGTCATGCTTTAGTGTTGGGACAATTGAATACAAGGCGTCAGCTTCTTCGGAGACAAATTGAATGGTCAACTCCTGGCGTGTCGTCGAGTCACTCAGTAGTTGTGATTCTGTTCCAGTAGATATCTCGCAACAAGATCTGGGCTGTTGGTCAAGACCAGTAACC
Source organism: Fusarium cyanostomum (assembly GCA_014824385.1). Classification (NCBI taxonomy): domain Eukaryota; kingdom Fungi; phylum Ascomycota; class Sordariomycetes; order Hypocreales; family Nectriaceae; genus Fusarium; species Fusarium cyanostomum. Next base: position 24,268 of record JABCKW010000163.1, on the reverse strand, counting down.
CAAGTGATCTCTGGCGCCTGGAAACCGCTCCATCAGCCCATCTTTCACGTTTCATCATGCCATCAATTGATGGATCCAAGTGGGTATCGGTAAACTTCCCAGTAGAAACGAAGCCAAGGCCGAGATAGCCGCTCTCGAATACGCTTAGCACGTTCTGAACATGGCAGTTCGCAACGACAACGACCTCGTGAACAACCCGGCTGTGAGTTTAGCTCCCGATATCCCTGTCCGCTGCGCATTAGATCATCAAGTAATGGAAGTCTAATTGTCGAGGCCTGGAAACTCTACGGCCTTTGTCACATTCAGTATAAGCCACGCTATTACTACCCAATAGCGGAGTGATCATTCCGTTTTGCCGTAGTCGGCAATGAGACAGCCTTGCAGGGGTCCTCCCCCTCATTTCCTCGACGGAAAGAATATCAAGGCTTTCGGCCCGAATAGAAAAAAGTTCATTGAGACCACGGTGCGTTCCGAGATGTTTCGTGGAGGCTGTTCACTGCGAATTGGTAAGATGACCCTGTATTACGAAACCCCTGCTGTCGTGTGGGGCGAGCTAACATACTTTACCCATCATACCGTAGTATTGCCGTAATAAATCCATTATTAGTTAAGCTTTACACTATAGGTACGGGCCGCGAACGTTGCAACGCACTAATACTTAACTACTGTAATTATAGGGACGGGGGGTGGGAGAACAGGGTTACTAAGGTGAGGGGTACAATACTTGTCAACGCTCAAGTCGAGGAACATCCGGTACAACGGGTCAGACGGAGGATTCCGAAGTTATCGGCACACAAGGGGTGTGCATTCTGCTCACTTGATCAAGGGATCGGAATTACTATGTGAAATCCGTCTCTGTAGCCCGTAACTAGCACACACACCCCACACGGGTGGATCGGGTCAGAGCCCGATATACTGAATCAAGTCTCCCTAGTTTATCTACACATAACGCACCCAACCCCGTGACAGTACTCCATAGAGGAGCCCTGACTTAGTTAGGGGGGGATTAGAAACCCCCTCTTTAGCCGACCCGGGAGATCCGGGCTAAGATAATATTATTATTATCGCTTTAAACACTATTGCCGTAACAAATCCATTAATTAGTTAAGCTTTACGCTATATGTACGGGCCGCGAACCGTTGCAACGCACTAATACGTAACTAATTATAGTACGGGGGGAGGGGTGGGGGAACAGGGTTACCGAGGTACGGGGTATCCTATAGATGGGCCCTGACCTTGGTTAGAGGGGGTAATAATCAAACTTGATACCCAGCATCTGTATGATCCAGCAACTTCACCAAAATACAGTCATGATGCGCATACATTAAACGCTTACAATGCTAATCCGCAGCCCTCCAGTCCAATCATGCCCAAGATGTGATCCATCACCTTCATATCTTCAGAACAACCATCCGCTATAGTTTCCATCACTGCTCTCGCCTCGGCTGTCAGCTCGGCAAGCTTTCGCCGGCAATGCTCGAACGAGCCTGTCGACTCAATGTACCCAACTGCAAACAGTTTGACATCAATGTCGGTTGTTCGCTGCTTCAGGATACTGGAGAGCTGAATGTTGGCCGGGTTTGAGCGGATGCTGTGGATGATGGGGAAGGAAAACTTCCCCTCTGTCAGGTCTTCACCAAATCCCTTGTTCTTGGCGTACTTGTCACTCTGCAAGTTTAGATAGTCATCGCGAATTTGGAAAATGACTCCTAGCACGTTGACGAGCGGAACGTAGTCTCTGGTGAAGGTTTGCTAGTGTTACCCCTTGCTCTCGTGTTGCTTGTTGTCTCTGCAATTACTTACTTGTCACTCTCGCTTGCCAATTGCATCAGTTTGACGGCCAGTCTGAATAGTCCTCCAGTCTTGTTGGAGACCATGGTGAAATACTCTTCCTCAGTTGGACAGGTGGAGGCATCTCTCCAGTAAATATCCATGCCCTGTCCTCGGTGCAGGTGCAGCAACTCTTCGGTGAAGATCTCAAACGCGCGAACATCTCCCAACTTGGGAAGCTCCTGTTGGGCCAGAAAGAAGGCATAGTTGGCAGCATTGATGGTTTGAGCAATCCCGAAGATGCTGTGCGACACCGGCAGCCCACGGCGGAGTTTTGAGGAGTCTTGAATATCATCAATCCTGGGGATGGGGGTCAATACTGTCAACCCAATACGACAAAACGTCTACATACAGGAGTGATGCATTGTGCAGTAGCATGATAATGCACTTGATGACGTCCAGCTTGTCTTCGGGGATTTTGAGCCACTGGTTGAAAGCGGACATCATCTTACCCCGTACATCTTTGCCTGGGAGATCAAGAAGATATGCGAGTGGAGCGCGGATAATCTACGAAATCGCCCAATGTTAGAATCTGTGCGATACTCCAGTCTTTTCCAGTGGAGAGCTCGATAAGAAAGGAGGGACATACTTTTTCATGGAGAGCATAAGGCGTCGAGTTCACTGACGTTCCTGCTCCCCCTGCAGTTAGCAGTTCGGGCGAGGAAACGGGGGACACGGATTGAGGCATTGTGTGGATCTTGGTAATAGGAATTTTGTCGAATCAATTGTTGGCGACAAGTGCTCTGTGGTTATTGTTGTTTGTATTGCGTATACGAAGGGCTGATGTACTTTTCAAGAATACCAAGATACGTCACCCAAATGATCAAAAGTCTCATCAGTCCGCCGAGATCCAGAACCTTCAGCGCTTTGATCCAGTTGCTAATCAAGATCCTTGTCACACGGCGCCCGCTGTTTTGCAGATTCCAGATGACGCCACCAACTCTCCCCCACGCACCTGACGGGGCCAGAGTCAGGGCTCCGGGCGTGTCTACAGGGCTCAAACTCTCGGGCGACCGAGATGCCGGATAATTACGGAGTAGATCCCTCAACACCAGCATCTAGGCCCCAGATCCCTGCTAGGGTTACCACAAACCCCCCTGTCTAGGCTGAGATTTGGTTCCCTACTATCCGTAAAGCTTAACCGTAACAAGGGTCACAACCGCACCACCATGTTGTTCCAATTACCGACCAGGCTGCGGTCAACTCGCGTGATACTGTGTGCTGGTGTCGTCAAGAGATAATCATTGTCCTGAAACTCGCTGTCCGTCATACCACACCAGCAGATGTGGGACAGAGCCGATACAAAGCTGGAACCCCTACAAGCGCAAACTCTACTGTTCCATGTATTTACAACTGCCGACATGAGTTCAAACACCGACATGCCATGTTCCTATCGTTAAGTCGTTTTTATCATCGATAATACCTAGTTCGGCGTCTCAAATATTGGCAGTCCCACGAAGCAAGCTTTCGCTATTGAGCATTCGTCACTTCAGCAACTGAGCAAGTTTCACCATGTCTCCATTGTGGGTCCGTCGGCTGTGTATTCGCGTGGTGGACTCGCTTTATGGCTTCTTTTTGTATTTGCCTTTGGCTGTTCTGTTCTTGAAGCGAAGCGTTACTGGCTTTGGGACCGGTGAATGGGACGAATCCCAGATACCGAAGCTCGATGGCAAGGTAGCCGTCGTGACTGGGGCAAAGTAAGTAATGTCGTCCAACCAAGGGATATATCTGAATTAAGAAAATCGCCATCAGCGCGGGAATAGGGTACTACACAGTCAAACACCTGGCTTCAAGGGGCGCGAAGGTGTATTTGGGAGCTCGATCAGAAAGTCGTGCAAAGGCCGCCATCAAGCGTCTTTTGCAGGAGAATCCCTCGATACCCAAAGAGAACGTCGTCTGGCTACGTTTGGACTTGTCGAACCAGGCCCAAGTGGTCGACGCAGCGGTTGAGCTTCGATCGAAAGAACAGCGATTGGACATCCTTGGTAACTCTTGTATTGAAGAGGCCAGATCAGAGGACCATGCTGACATCGTGCGCAGTGAACAATGCGGGAATTGACCCATACGATTATATCAGGACTGCCGATGGATTTGAAATGACGATGGCCGTGAAGTAGGACAACCCTGGTTACATTTTGATAAGGGATGAGAAACTGACAGTCCTAAAGTCACATTGGCCACTGGACGCTGACATACTGTTTGCTGCCCTTGCTCAAGGCCGCAGCTGCACAGGAATATTCTGATGTCCGCGTTGTCACCGTAGGTTTTCTACTATGCTAGAAAGCAACACGGTAGAGCAGCTGCTAACATGTCCTCGTGTCTCCCCAGGTATCATCCTCCGGAGAAGCCTACTCATCTCCCACAAACCAATTTTCCAGCCCCAAGGATTTAGACGATCCTTGCGCTAGCCCTGGATGGGAGAACTCCTGCTTGGGCCAGGCAATGAGGTATGGAACAACCAAGTTGGCGAATGTCCTCTTTGCATCAGAGCTGCAGCGCCGCATAGATGAAGATGATGCCAACATCATCTCTCTTTCTCTCAACCCTGGCACCGTAAGGACAGAGGGAGCGGCCGACGTGATGCCTTTCATGGTGCGTCCATTGGTTTATCTCCTCTTCACTGCGCCAGAGAGGGGAGCGGACACTAGTCTCTTTGCCGCAACAGCCAAGGAGGTGAAGGAGAACAGCGAGCAGTGGAGAGGCCGCTATCTAGATGGTCCGGGAAAGATCAAGGTGCCTTCACTAAGAGCGCGGAATGTTGTTGCTGGCCGTAATCTATGGAACATAACCGAATCGGCTGTGAGGGCTATCGGCGCACTAGACAGGTTGTAGTGAGCAGAATCTTGCTGCGGTGATTTGTGGCAATGGAATTCATCTTGTTGCTCTGAACTATGTGCTTTTCATCCTTCCTAGGTTGTCACTCCATCTCCAAACATATATTGATTGAATGAAAGGCTCGAAGTAAGCTTTGATGCAATAATCACCGAGCGAAAATCAAAGTACTTGAGAAGTTGTTCTTAATTTGAGCTTGTAATGAACTTCCAACCGGACATCGATGTAACGCAATAATGGCACACAGTTTGTCTTGCACCGACAAAGTATCGTACGAAACGACTCTGTGACGTACGTAAAACGCATTCAAGCTGCGCGAAGGAACACCTCGACCGCGCAAGCAACTATGGTCCAGACTCCAAGAATGAAGTTGCTCTTGTGCAGGGTCCCTCCGCTGGCAGGTTGCTTCGGGTCGAATTGGGCCAGCTGCCTCACCAAAGTTGTGGTCCAAACTCCCATCCAGCTGACCCAGAGCCACATGGAGTGGAATCCGGCGAGATACATGGGTAGACACACTAGGATAGGACTAACGAGCAGCACAAGCAATACGTGAATATGATTCCCGGCAATGTTGTAGAAGGAATTCACCTTCATCTTGCGGTCATCGACCACATCCTGATAGCTATACGCCGTGTTCAGGTAGATGGTCCAGAAGAACACCATGGTGCAGAGGGGAAGGCATTGGCGGGTTGTCTCAGCGAAGGATTCGTGGTGGCCACGAATGGCGGCCCGACCTGGAATAGCTGGCCAAGCAATAGTGAAGGCCAGGATGTATTGGGGGTAAATGAGGAGCTTTCGAGCCAGGGGCCGCTTCCCAAAAGGGTAAAGAATCGACGCCACCATGACGGGTATCAAATGCTTCAATCTGCCGGGGGGGACCGTGTTAGATCACTGATGACGGGGATATGTGGATGAACTCGCTTACACATCCTTGCTATCGAGCATGACGTGGAGCACACCCCAGGACATGATGACCTGCAAGATCATCCACACCATGGCCTCGGTCGTGGTGACCGTGCCCATCGCCAGGGGACGGTGCTTGGTTCGGGCAATGTTGGCATCAATGTCGCGATCAATCCAGTCGTTCCAGACCATGCCGGCCCCGCAAAAGAAATACGCGGCCAGAACACATAATGCCATTTGTTGAAAGACAAAGGCAGGCGAGATGGTCGAGTGTTGATCAGCAAGTTCGGCAGCCCCAGCCAGCAACGCGGACCACGCTGTTCTCAGACTCCGTAAGCACTGGGCTCAACTCGACATAGGACATACGTACCTCCAGCGAAGGTGGTGAAGACAGGGTTGTATTTGTGAAATCGGGATAGAATGAGTAGCTCACGGAGCAACTTCGTATCGCTTCTTGCTGCCATAGCTGAATACTTGCGCACTGCGCTAGAGATGGAATGTTATTAACAAAGGATAAAACTGCAGAAAGCTTTCCGTCCTGTCTCAGACGCTTGACTCGACTCATATAAGTATCAGACCATAATAACAACATCTGGCACCATCTTCCTTATTATACCTCTACTTCGTGTCATTGACAGATACGACTACAACTACTATCCAGATATCCTGCAATTATTCAATCAATCGATGTCATATTCTTACCGAGGTCCTATTTTAGTAAGAACGCGCGTTCCACGAGACCTTATCTGGAGTACCGTATGTACTTGATAATTTAGAACGGGGCAGCCTCCCCATAAGTTCCGTCTTCACCAATCCAGTCAACGGATTGTGACGTTTTCGCTTAAGAGTGGAGATACTGCCGGTAGTGCCTGCTGCAACGCGGCCCGAGATATCCCACGTGCAAACTCGAGCAAGTGGTTGGCCGAGACACCCTATGGTGTCCACATAGGGTACATCTAATACAGTGGGGTGCAAAAGGTTTAAATCCAAATCCAAGTACCGCGCAAGAAAGAACTTGACCAAATTAGTATAAGGGAACCTTGTAATAGTGTGGATGAAAGAGGTAGGCAGCCAGGCGAAGAAGAGAGGTGATACTGTATTGGTATCAAAGACTAAAGTTTGAAGCTTCTAAGTGTGTGTGCACGAGCCCCTATTGATGGGGTTTGCCACGTGGGGGTCCGATGTTTAGAGCCGCCGTTACAAATATCCCGAAAGCTACGGTTCCCCGATAACCCTTCTGCTTGCTTAAGCTTAATAAAGCTAGCTCATTCCTAGCGGTACGAAGATTTAGATTCAAACTTTTTACACCCCGCCGTACATACCAGTACTATCCACCCAACGTCTACCATAGCTGCAGCAATATGTCATGCGAAACACCTAAACTACAACAATATAAAATGCTCTCTACCAGACGGACCCTTGGTGGCCGATTGAAAACATGTAGAATCTTGTCTTTTTCTGTTACGTGTCATCCAATCTTTGCACCCCTTCTGCTACTGTACCCTGCACTCTCAGTCGCACCATGTCAGTTCTCCAGAACGAGTTAGCTTCCCTAGCTGGGAAAACCTGCCTCGTCACAGGAGGGGCTGGCGGGCTGGGGAAAGCTATTGCTATTGCGTTTCTCAAGGCTGGCAGTAATGTGGTCATCTGCGACATTAACGAGGAACGAGTGGAGCAGACGTCGGCCGAGCTGGAGGGGATGGGTTCCCTGCTCGCCAGAACCATTGATATCACCAGCCTGAGCGAAGTGCAACAGCTATTCGATGAAATCTCCAGCAAGTTTGCCAAGTTGGATATTTTGATCAACAATGCCGCCATCATGGATCGCTTCGAGCCGGTTGGCGACGTCGACCTGGAGCTATGGGACAGAGTCCTGGCGGTGAATTTAACAGCTCCGCTCTTGCTCAGCAAGTTGGCAGTGCAAGGGATGCTGCAGCAGGAGAGTCCCAACGGGTCCATCATCAACATCGCTTCCGGCTCAGCCAAGGCTGGCTGGCTTGCAGGCAAGCATCACACAATCCTCAATACCATGCAGGCATTGAAACAGGCTAACCGCTCGCTTGGACAGGAACGGCATATACGGCAAGCAAGCACGGCTTGATCGGTCTGACCAAGAGTACGGCGGCCTTCTACGGGACGAAGGGTATTCGGTGCAATGCATTGATGCTTGGTATCATCGGCGGGACGAACTTGAATGACGCGTTCCAAACTGGAGTCCACCCAGAAGGGCGCCAAAAGTTAGGCGAGATCCTTTCGGGAGTTGGGCCATTGCCGTGCGATGTCAAAGATGTAGCCGCGTTGTGTGTGTCCCTGGCCTCTGGACCTGGGTGGAACGTTGTCAATGGAGGTGTCATCGCTGTGGATCACGGATGGACAAGCATTGTAGGCTAGATTCGCCATTTCTTATACGCCTCTCTTCAGATAGCTTTAAGAGCATCACATCATACAAGGGTATAAACATGGGAAGCCACTAGCTAGGGATGCAAGAGTTTGGCTAAAGACCCTTTTGGGGTTCAGACCACAGGGCAGGGTTGAGGTTGAGTCAGTTTCCGGATTCCGAACCATGATTCTGATTCCGGAATCGGAATATTAGTTAGTAAATTCCGGAATCTTAGTGCCTTTTTTAATCACAGCCCTGCCAAAGGGTCCAAGGGGGGGTGGCTTGATCACCCGCTGGCCCTAGCCCCACGTGAGCCGACGGGTAAACACCTGACAGCCCTTAGCTCAAACTTTAATTCGACTTCATACAAGGTAAACGGAGAACTCCATCTGCAGGGTCCAGTGCTCCATGGGTACCAATGTTTGTTTGGGAAACTTCGGTACGTAGAGCGGATCATACGATCTTCGACACGAAAACAAGTTGACGTAATGCGAAGTTGACATGTCACAGAAAGCCTGCTGGCGAGAAGTCGAGCAAGACTCTCCCTTCCCCGAATTGATCTTTCCACAGAGTCTAGTAGTTCCTTTGACTGAATACCTTTGTCGATATTCGAAACTGCTATTGCATCATACCTCATACCATCACTACGCAAACATGGACGTTGCCGACATCTCTCGTGCGCCCCCTGAATATCATCATGTCGCCTGGATAGCCGACACCTGCAAGCTACTGATGGGCATTGGTTGGACAACCAACTACGTCGGCATGGTCTACAAGTCGCTGAAGGATGAGACATACGCCATGGCACTGATGGCGCTATGCTGCAACTTCGCTTGGGAGTTGACTTATGCTCTGATCTATCCGTTTGGTAGCAATCTGGAGATGTATGTCCACTTCTCCGGACTGATGTTGAACTGCGGCGTCATGTACACGGCCGTGAAAAACGCCCACAGGGAATGGGGACATGCTCCATTGGTGCAGCGCAACCTCCCCTTCATCTTTATCATCTGTGTCGCTGGCTTCATGTCTGGGCATGTCGCGTTGGCCACGCAGATCGGGCCCTCCCTAGCACAGGCTTGGAGTGCATACAGTTGCCAGCTGCTTTTGAGTGTTGGGGGATTGTGTCAACTGCTGTGTCGAGGGCACTCGGGCGGAGCATCATATTTCGTGTGGTACGTCCATCAACAGCTCCCCCCATCATGGTTGAATAAAGCACCCAAGTCTAACTTCTCAACCTGCTTGCCAGGTTTTCTCGGTTTTTTGGATCACTGGTTCTCGTCCCTCAGGATATTTTGCGGTACAAATACTGGAGAGCCGACCACGAGTACATAGGCTCTCCCCTCTACATTTGGTTTGTCTGCATTTTCCTCCTATTGGATGGTTCTTATGGCATCTGCCTGTGGTACGTTCGTCGCTTTGAACGACAAACGACTGCAGCCCATGAGAAGAAGATGTGAATCGGCAATGGCTGTACTGGTTCTGTGGAGTGAGCACAATGAACCTGGGTGTATGTGGGTAGGGAGGCTCGATTGCAAGAGCCAGAGGGAGCGGCTTCACTTGTAGGGATAATGTCTATCGGAATGTCTATAGATGAATAATACTGTTCGTCTGTGGACGATATGAAAGACGTTCTAGCGGAAGATATTCACAACGTTGCTTCAAGAATGCGATGTATAATTATCAATTTTTTTTAAAGACTGCTCATCAGACTGCTCATGAAGCCCACTGCCTGCAAACCCATGCCACCATTAACGTGGCCAACAGTGGAAATACGTTCCAGACTACAGCCCACGTCCCTACCCCATCCTCCTTGGTCTTGTACATTTCCCAACCAGGAAACGAAGATCTCGGCAATGGCAAGAAATCCAATGCCGCAGCATCTGCAATCATCTTGAAGGGCCGACCTTCGAAGCGTCCACCGACATATGGCATGACGTACCTTCCTATTATCTTGCGAACCAATCCATCCCGTGCATGCACTCGTGCTATCAGCCAAGACATGTCACAAATATGTGACACTCTCGAGAGGTGCATCTGGTTGAAGCGTCGCAGCAGAGCATCAATCTCCCGGGATGTTGGCTTCGTATACTTGTTCTCCAACAGGAGGTCGCGCAGTAGATTAGTTAGGACTGCAACGTCTTCAATGGCGCAGTTTGCGCCTTGCCCAAGATTGATTGTCATCTAGGGCACGCTACCAGTCAGTATTTGGCGGAGAGTTCAGTAGCGGAAACCGTACCTTGTGCATGCTGTCTCCGATGCAGACCACAGGACCGAAGGACCAAGTCTTGAAAAGGTTCTCTTCTAGAGAAACCATGTTGAAAGCCTGTCGCGTCTTCCAAACATCTTGGAACTGAATACCGTCCCCTATGAGAGCATCCGCCACTTGCAAGCACTGTGCGGCGGCGTCTTCCGACGTGAAGCGAGGGGCATTGCTATACTCATATTTCCGGTCAAGCTTCTGTACCAAGAACCAGAAAACCAGCTCGTCTTTGTACGGTATCACCACCAAGGTTCGTCCATTGTACATGCGCATAACTTGCTCTCCAGCCGTCAGGCCAGACAATCCCTGGGAGACGCCGAAAACACAGGAATACTCCACCGACGTACCTGGAATAGGCTGTCAGCCGGGTTATCTTCAGTGTGAAGAGAAGGAACATACTGTTTCTTTCACTGACGGGGACATCATCACCCGTCGGCGAAGATTCGGACAGACGCCACATTTCCCTCCGAGTTCGACTATGCACGCCGTCAGCTCCGACGACGAGGTCACCCTCATACACATCTCCATCGAGGGTCCGGACCCGGACGCCGTATTTTCCTCCTTCTGAGTATTGCTCAATGTCGGAGACTGTTTTGTTGACCTGAACTTTGGTCTTGTCGGGCAGTGCGTTGTACAAGATTTCGAGCAGCCTCCGCCTTTCTAAAAAGCCAATGGGGTATCCGAAACTGTGATGACCGGAATTAGTACGTAATTAAGATATTGAAGGGCCTTTGCATGAACCTTTCCAACATCTTCCTGGGGTAAAGGCTGGTGAAGTGGAAACCATCGGGAAAATGGATGTGTGATGCTCTAAGAGGGGCGGTGGCCTGCTCAATGACATTGTAAAGTCCAAGTTGATCCAGAACTCGAGCACCATTTGGCAGGATTCCAATTGAGGCTCCCTCCTGTGGTGCAACCTTGGCTCGTTTCTCGAGAATCGTGTAATCGACTCCGATTCTGTGCAAGCTGTGAGCCAATGTGAGGCCTGTGACGGAGCCTCCCACGATGATGACCCTGAACCGTTCTTGCGACATGTTTCCCGCAGTTCTTTGGACAATCAGGACAGTGCAACGGAACGAATGACAGCTCTCGCCTCAAGGTAACGTAACGTAGTGGCTTGCCGAGCTAAGATTGGTGAAAGCGGTCAGGTCATTTAGAGGCAGCAAAAGATAGTGAATCGACTTCACGAAGCCTAACGATATCCGATATCCCTGTATGGCTGCTTCCAGGGGTTTGGGCTAGAAGACCAAAAGTTCCTGCAGAGGGCCAGACGGAATGCCGAGTGGGGAGCCGTCAGCTACCCCTGCAATTCGGCTATTCCTTTCTATACGGACGGAGTACTAAGTTGTGATAAGACCTACAGATGTCCATTTCAAAAGCCCTGTCCCACGCTAAACCCGCCCCCCATCGCTTCAGGGAGTGATATATACTAAATCTAGCTGCTAGGATAGTGAGTAATGGCGTTCTATAATCCTTGAACTTCTAGAGCTGCTTGTGTGAGGGGTGAAGAACTTAATGTACTTAGCCTTGCATTGATTGGTTGCCTTCCTATCATGGGGTCTTGGCAGGAAAACACCTTTGAAATGCTCCTCCGTATTGGTAGAACAGTATAGACAAAAAATAACTCAGTTTTACTCAATTTTACTACGCACGGGGCAGTATCTCGTATCAGCATGCAGAGCTAGTCTATGGGAGACATTCTTGTAATGCAATATCGACCCTGGGTGTTTTCCAAACATATGTGGTTATAATATGTATGTTTCTTGGAGTGTGTGAACTGCTCTTCTTTGATTCCTCACCATCTTCCTCCAACGTTTATCTCCTTCTGCCAACCACTCTCACATCATGGCCCAGAAAGCTCCCACTGAGCAGGTTGACAACCTGCTTGCGCAGGTCAAGACGCTTAGCAGTTCTCTCAATGCCCGAGACCGTGCGAAAGTCCAAAAATCTCTACTCAATGCTCTGTCCCATGTCGAAGCTCCATATGAGCATCTTCTCAGGCTATCTGGATCCGTAAGGCGCTCTTCCTCGACATGCTGAAGCCACGAAACTAATAGCTGTATAGCACTTACAGCTTGCCTGTATCCGTGTTGGTGCGGATATGGGCCTGTTCAAGGTCTTGGTGGAGAGCCAGGAACCATTGACATGCATCTATCTCGGCGAAAAGCTTGGTGCTGACCCTGGACTTCTCGGTATGTGGGCGATATTTCGTAGCTTTCTCCATTCTCTCTCTGTCACGCCTTTGTCACATATGCTCGACTCCACTATGCGTGATGCTAATAAGATATGTGGTTTCAGGCCGCATTTTACGACTTCTGGCCTCGGCTGGGCTGGTGAAGCAGACTGGGAAGGACACATTCACTGGAGAGAAGATCACCCAAGAGTTGGCAGGCCCGGCCCTGGAATCTGGTGCGCATCTTCTGTAAGTATTAACTGTCCGTTGTAGGGTGAGTTGAGGCTAATTGCGGCGTGCCAGGTTTGACATCCACAATCGAACGTATCAGGCCTTGCCTGATTGCTTCTCCGAACATAAATACAAGGAGGTCAACGATATGCACGACGGTATCTTCCAGAAGGCGTTTGGGACACATCTCTCGTGCTATGAGTATCTCGTCCACGACCCGAAACTGCAGGGTTATATGCAGGACGCCATGAAACTTCACCAGCCAGAGGGTGACTGGCTGTCGGTCTTGCCTCTAGACGACGAGATCAAGAGGTGGCAGGTCTCGGATCCTGATCGTGTCTTGTTTGTCGATATTGGTGGAGGCATGGGCCACCAATGTATCCGGCTGCGAGATAGATACCCGGATGTTCCTGGGCGCGTGATTGTGCAAGACATGCCAATTACCGTCGAGCGAATTCCGATGCCGATGCCTCATGGTATCGAGGCTATGCCACACAACTTCGATGAGCCTCAGCCGATCAAGAGTAAGTTTGCGAGCTACGGCAACAGTTTACTTGATTGTGGTATACTAATTCGTGGACAGATGCCAAGTTCTACTACACACGCAACGTCCTCCACGGACTACCTGACAGCAGTTGTATTGCAGCGCTCAAGAATGTAGCCTCGGCGATGAATTCGGAGTCTCTCCTTGTTATCGACGACCTCGTCGTTCCTGACGAGGGTGCATGCACTCAAGCCTGCCAGTTGGACTTCATCATGATGGCATCCATTGCAGGAAAGAAGAGAACAAGAGATCAGTGGTACAAGCTTTTGGACGCTGCCGGGTTCAAGATTTCACAGGTTCTCACGTACACCTGGCCCCTACAGGACTCGTTGATTATTGCATCGCCTGTTTAGATACCGTTATGAACGGGGAGACAAAGGCGTGATCTACGATGCATAGTAGCATAGCATATACACGATAGGCTATATATTGTGGTGGATCTACCTCATTCTTCCTATTTCAATGATATCTTGATGCTCATGAATAACACTACGGGGATATACAGTTCATAGACATTTGATATCTCGTATTTCTTACCAAGGCCGCGCACCCATTTCCATTTGTCCGAAGGTCGACCTCGACTAATGCAGGGGTCCATGTGGGACATACATATGTGGGAGGCGTCTAGGAAATGCCTCGGGGTCCCCGACGTTAGGGTCGATTAATCCTCTGGCACACCGTGGGTTTCAGTGTGGTATACGTCATCGAGCACACTGATGAGCAGGGACCCCTTAATAAATTTAAGTTCTATATAGGTAGTTGAGTTAAGATGTATGTAGCATGTCTTTCTCACCGCACCCTCACCACTGTGCATACTTCCACGAAAGCTTGTGCTCCCCTCACCAGCTATGGCTCGCACCCCGGGAAGTGCAGATAAGCCTCTGCGCTACGCCTGTGACCGATGTCATTCGCTGAAGGTTCGATGCCCTCGTTCAACTCATGACCAGCCCTGCTCGCGGTGCCGCAAGGCTAGAGTGGGATGCGTTTCCAGCATCCAGGGCAAGGTTGGCCGTCCTTCAAAAGCCGCCAAGGAGAAGAAGCCACGAGATCTGACGCTGGAGATGGAAACTCCCCGGCGGGATTCCGGCGGTGCCGTTGGTGTCGTCGATGGCGAAATGGACCAGTCGTCGGGGCCATCCATTCGAGCTGGTCAGGCCGACACCGACACCTTGCAGCTGGAGCCGGACTCCCAGACCCCTTACACTTCTCCCAGTCACTATCCTGCTGCTCCCAGGAGCCCTGCGAACAATCTACAAGCTTCGAGAATAGTACGCCGCTCACAACCCCAGTCCCAAGTGAGATATTGACCAGGTTTCCAGATGCCCCATGAATGGTTCCCAATGGACTTTGATATGGATATTGACATTCCTGCATTTTCCTTCTCACCTAGCATGCCGTCCGTTATCGAAGCGACCGGCGAGGTGGTAGATCATATCCGCACGCTGGACGAGATACTTGAAGATCAATCCAAAATTGATGGTCCGGCAATGTCCGAATGCCCTGCTAAACACACGACTAGTGATTCAATATTATTTCAGGTCGGTACGGCAATTACAACAAAGGACCTTTTCCCAGCCGCGAACCCTACATCTAGTTTCTCCAGCACCGCGTGTTATCAGAGATTGTCGGCTCTCAATCTCAGAATCCTCGCTTCGTCAGAGAGCACAGGGACCGCGATAGACTGGGCGCGGATTTTGAAAGATGTCGTCAGCTTCTCTGAGGAGCTGTTTGATACCGCGCGACAAACCTTGGCGTACTTTGTCGCCTCCTCACCTCTCTTAAGCAGAGGTTCAACAGCCTCTCGTGCGGACAGCTCTCTGGCATTTGACGATAACGAGGCTATCATCGACCATGCCTTCAGTTCGGTGTCTGCAGAGACGGATGAATGGATGAATGTTGGACCTCGGTTAAGGGCACAATCTGTCCCGCAGTCGGCCGTCATCTTCTCTCTACTTGGGTGTTACACTCAGATCCTGTATTTGTGCGAAATTACGATTGATCACCTCTGGACCCAGTGCTGTGACCCAGCCCATCTTGAGGCCGGTAAGGAAGACAACGCGAGCGCCTTCAAGTTTTCACTAGAAGCGTCGCTAGCCGTGCACAGTATCACCTACCTGCTCGACCGTCTTCGTCGAGCTTTTGTTGCCCCGGAGCTCGGAAACATTGGCCACGGCGGAAGCCCAGACGATATTGATGATCTGCACATCTGGCATAGATCCTTCGTGGGCGGCAATGAGTTGGAAGATGGTCTCTTGGGTCGGGCATTTGCTGAGATGAGAGAGCGCGAGCAGAGGCTGATGAGGAGAACGCATCATCTACAAGAGAGGATAGATAAGTATCATGATTGATGGTTCTAGATACCCCGTTGGAATGATCGTAACGCAATTGAGATACACTCCACTGCCGTATCGCTTACATGAGTACCCGGGCCTGGTCTGCTAAAACGGATCTATCTGATCTCTCTACTCGTATTCATCGACTTGTCCATCATGAATAGGATCAATAGACGTTAGACGGAATAGGAGTACAAGGCAACATCAGCAGCACTCAGATCCAGCTATGTGTTAGTCTACAGCGCACGTTGCCTTTTCTAAATGCTGAAAGGCTATCTTCAGTGGGCACTTGAACTCGTTAATTCAAAGGAACCATCAATTTCTACGCCTGTTTTACGCTCAACCAACGCCCATCAGCCGTGTGGGAGCAGTTATATATGCAGTAGCATTACATTTCAACATCTACGCTGCTGTCGACGTCCCGATGCAGAATACAACATACATCGCTCACCTCGCCCTTTCTTCGGCCCTTTATGTAGAAATGAAACCATTCATTGCCAAAGAGCCGATACTAGGTCTGATCAGACTTCGGACCCCCAACTAAGGAGGTTACTTCTCCAAGGGTGCGTCGCGCATGGCTATGGGAAGAGACTAAAATATGGATGGATTCACATCTTCCACCCTCACCGGCCCAGTACATCAACGGTCCCTCGCGTACGGACTGGCAGGAAAAGTATCTGCCCATCATCGACGAGGTCAGCATGCTAGAGGTTAGTTTGCCGATAGCCGCTGGTCTGTATCAAGTCTGTTGTGATGGCAAATTTAGTTATTACAAGCACAGCCTGTATATAGCTTTTCCTCTTAAGATGAAGAATAAATTCCTAATCTTTATTTATAAGTATTAAATACAACTTACTGTTATATTATCCACTTTTTGCACTGAAAGAGAAGGCGCTTAATCATCTCTGCTGCTCATTTACAATTACATATATCCAATTTCTCTGCCCCTGTTTTGTGAAGATAACTATTCAGTTGCCTTACTCCCGTCCAAAGCTGGGCTCTTACATTTGATTCTTTTCTTTTTAGCATGTTGCATAGTGCACAGGTATACTTGCCTGACAGCGCCTCGTTGATGCACTTCAAGTACTGTCCAACCCCTTCAGGAAGTCGCCTACACTGCTGTAGTTGGAGGAGCGCCAGTCGACGCGTAGTGGACCTTGCCTGGTCCGATGGTGTCTCTACTATACACTCTGCCTTGGTGGCTCTCTGCGCTGCTGACTTGGTCATCGGTCCTAATGCAAAACCTTCAGCCTTGGCCGGCACCTGTATAAGTCTTCAGAACAGCGTCTTTTCCAAAGGCACTTAGTGCAGTCGTATATCTGAAGGATAGTGCATTGACTAGATTGCTGCCGAGGCCTCTTGATTACTCCCAAGACGGAGCAGTTGTGTGTCTTGACCGTTATATCCCTAAAAGGAAGCCTGGGCGGCGTGCACTTCAGCGCCATCGCTATTGCTGTTAGTTCCGCTGCGTACGGATTCTGCTCGTCTTCAGGCCCCAGAGTGATGGAATAGCTGGTAACTATCTTACCTGTGCTATTGTGAGTTGCATTATGCACAATGCCTTTTATTCTACCTTGCTGCTCTTGTTTAAGCCCAGGAGGGAGGTTAAATATCTATAACTTCCACTAAGAATTACTATTACAGCTAAAATAGACAACCCCTATGTCAGTTGGATAAGGTTAACAGCTCTATGCGTTTTGCCATTTACCAAAAATGGAAACAACTGTACAGGGATATTTTTTAGGTTCCTCGTTTCGGGCTCATGGACCATATAGGCTTGTGATTTTCAATCCATCCACCACCGTTGGATATCTACTCGCCACACGTGTCGTAACATCTACGACAGATTCTCTAAAGGTTCGAGCGTCGGTATTTCAGTGCCATGAATTCTTGGTGGTGAGAAGAGCGACCCTACTGCAATCATTCTTTCACGAGCCATGTGGCAAGGAGGAGAGACTGGAACAACTGGCCAACGGGAAGCGAATGGCACCCGATGAAGATTCAGAATGAACTCTGGACAGCTGAACCATACAGAGCAAAGTATGTGGAACAGGCAGATAACTTGCTGGCATTGAGCTGCCAGGAGATGGCCACTTGGCTGGCCCTCGACAGCAAAATGGTGTGACGACGACGCAGAGTGGTGTAGCCCAGCATGACTTCAGCAGCTAATAGGCTGTGAGTCTAAGCTCACGAAGGAAGAGGAACGGCGACGAGGCGGCGGAGTCGAATGTTGCCACAATGCAAGCTCATGGGCACGGGAATGATTCCCTCCCCGGTTAACGAACTGGGAATACGCCCGTCGAAAGTGCCAATCTAATGCAGCACATGAACATGCCATATTAGAGATGGAGGACTTCGGTGAAGGCGAGAGTGGAGAAGGGGCATGAAGTTGAAGGTATGTTGGCACGACAAGGGAGGGCGCAGGGGAGTGCCGATCCAAGAGGTTGAAGGAAGCCGTCTGGCCGTGAAGGCATGGGGACGCATGAATGATGCCTAGAGAGGAACGCCTGAGCGGTGGCCAATCGAGGAGTCTCGTATCCATACTTGTCTCAGGGGCCGGTTGGTCTCATACTGCATGGAAGGCTTCATGGACGCCTTTTCCGGGGTGACCGACGCAGATCGAGAAGGCATACTCCTCGATTTGGATCCACCAGCATGAAAGGATATGGTTAATCATAATAAACGAACGAGGATAGAGGGACAACAAAATCCTCGAAAGGAGCAAGAGGGAGACAAAGCCTTGGAAGGATCTACTGATAAAGTGGAAGTAATATACAGAACAAAACAGGCCACCAAACAAAAGAAATGTAGAAAGAGCGCGAAGAGCGAGAGGCCTACGTGATACACAGTCAAGAAGGAATACTCGGCTCGATTTTCGGACTATCATACGAGATTCAAAAATTTCCAATGGAGATAGAGCAGACCAAGTTGGCTCAAGGCGGGCTGAGCTAATCAAATCCATAATCTACGAGCCTGATGGAGTCCAGGAAGAGTCAGTTCCAGCTGTGGATGTGGAACGAGTGACATGGAAGTATAAGAAGAGAGGATATGATGTATACAACGAGAAAGGTTTCGCACTCCATCCTGCGATGTGTTATGAGGATGTCATCTAAGATGGGCCTTCGACTTGAGTGGGTGCTCTTGATATGGGTTTTCACTGCTGTCGACCTCGTGAATGTTTGTCGCAAATGAACTTGGGTGTCCGCCCAGACTTCTCACGCTGATGCCGGTACAGGTTACCGAGATTAGAGAACTGGCGGCATCTGGGAACAAACTACTGTGGGTGTTGGTTGCCTTTTATTTCGTATGTACAAACCGCCGAGCATCCCTTTTCTAGGACTTGGCAGGGACGTGTTTTTGTCCCCCCCCCCCTGACTTCGCAGTCGCGGGTGCAGCAAATAAGTAAGGCTTGTGAAACACTATCCCTCAGTCGTCCCAACCTTTGTACTTATTATACTTAGGACCAAGAACAACGCAAAAGAAGAAATCAACAAAACTACAGGCGGGCAGAGCCAACAAAGAGGAGAACCCAAGGGGAAAAAAGAAGGAAAGGGGAGAAGGATACAGGCAGAATAAAATCCAGGCGAAATCACCCTCCTAGGTCCTAGCCACAGCCAGTTGAAATTCTAATCGAAACAAAACCCGAAGGCATCCTCTTGCAGCGGGACACGCTGTTGGTCCCGGGCCGCCATCCCCGACACAAGTGGGCCAGCCATCATTACCGGCGCTGTCGACGCCGATAAGGCCGGCATCAGGCCCGGCAAGGAAAGTGACTGTAATAGCCGTAACCCTCTTCTGTTTCCCATTTATTCACACACTGGTCTGCACCAGCTTCGTTGGCAAACCCGCAGCGGCAGCAGGTCCACCCCCTTTCGATGAGGACGTAGTCGATATAACAACATACATTAATAGTCGGACTGCTTGCGGACAGAGTCTGGTGCGTCTCCTGAAGAAGGAAATTCAGGTAGTACAGAGTCTCGAACGTTGCACCATTGTAGTAAGCTCTGCCCGCCATCCGCAACGGGGGCGAGCACCGAACGTACCATTGGCCGCATTCCCGGTGCCTCTCCGAGCAAACCTGGTCTAAACTGAGTCTGCTTTCTGCATCGACGATGTAACTTAAACTGCATCACAACGTGTCTCTATGTCCTACTGCATCCATAGCTTCCAACGGCCTTTTGACTCCGGCCCCTCTCTCCACTCTTGATGCAGAGGACTTGGTGCTCGCTTGCTTACCTCACGAACTGTCTGATTTCGGCACCCCAGCGGCCTCTTAAAAATAGAAAAGTGGCCCGGCGGACACCTGGCCAGGATGTTTGGCTCTTCCACCGTGTAGGGGCATTGTGGGAGTGAGGTACATTGTCCATGTACTACGCAAAGCATTGCAGTAAAAGTGCATTGTCACGGAGCCAATTCTGGACTCCAGCTCTCCTTTGTGTTTTTCGGTGCATCTGAAGGCGTTTCAGAGGCTCCTTGTGGGTGAAGAACACGATGTCCTCAGGCTGGTTGCTGAATAACGCGCCACGCCTCATCGTGCAAAGGAGGCTGAGCTACTGCCCCGGTGTTTAGCGGTAGTTTAGTTCGTCGCTGAATGGTTGGGCTGGCGCATACTTGTCCAATGACCTTGAGGGATCATGCTCTGACCATGGATATGGCTGGGAGTAAGCGGGAGGCAATACCGATTATAGGAAGTCGATAAGTAACTAGTGGTAAATAACTGGGTGCTAATGTGTGTGTAAAAGGAGGGTTGATTTATCTAAAACTATATGGGAGGGGCTCCCTTTTAAACCCCTAAACCCTCTTATTGAGGGCGCCTTCCGCACCCACCACATAAGACTTCCGTACTTGCCCCCATTAAGTATCCCCAAAATAAGAGGCCGCCCCCGGCCTAATAATTTAGGCTACATAAGAATCTAAAACAACAGACTTAGTGAATTTACGAGGTTTTAAGCCTAGCCTTTAGCTTATAGCACCACTAGTGGCGCGGGTCCCAGTGCTGGTTACAATCGTAATAGGGAAAACAAAATAGTAGCAAAGCGTTAGGGTCCCCCTTAATTATCTCTAGCCATTAAAAATACATCTTAGCAGGCTCTATCCTACATGCACACTTAGTTATCTGTGGGCGAAATAGCTCCTAGAATCGCCTTAGCCATAACTAACTGCCGTATAACCGTCTGGGAATCTAAAAAAGTAGAGAATACCGCTCTCACTATGGCCCAGGCATTAGGGTCCGTCATTATGTTAATCACTAGGGACGCTTAGCTAGTAGCCTCCCGGCAAGCTACAGGAAATTTGGTCTTAATCTTTAACTTCCTCTAAGCTTTAGCGTCTAAGGCGTGGCTCTATACATCTTTAGGTAGGGCCCCGCAGAGTTTTGCTATTAGAGTAGGGACTATTTGCTAGATGTCTTATTGCTTAATACTAGGAACATTAGGGTTATCCCCGCTAAGCTGTCTCTTAATATTCTCTACTAAAGTAAGCATCTCGGTAATAGGGTCTAAATATATAGTGATTTCTTTAAATGTAGGCGACACTATATTAGCAAGGGCTTAGAAAAGGGTTGTCTATTGTTTAGCCCGAATAGGTAAACTAGCAATAAGGCCCTAGAAATTAACGTACTGCTTAGTTGTAAGTCGGGGAGCTAGGTTATTAGGCCGGGGAGGCTTAGCTAAAAGAGCCTCCTCTCTAGGTTTAGCCGAGAGGGAGCGCGATAGCTTGGGTGCGGGAATAGTCTTAGGATCTTAGTAAGTGGCGCCTATTGCTCGCGATATAGTTATTAGGATAGCTCCGTTCCTTACTGCTTTAATAACACAGCTCTTTATTTCGTCCCAGCGGATTATATTGTTTTGTAGATTAATGCTTAAGTTCTCTATAGGTACCCTTAAAGATTGGATAAGGTTAAGTCGCATAGTGTGTCGCTTAAATATGCGACATTAGAACGCTTTGTTAGTAACAATATTATTACTCTAGTTTTAGATTACCTCTATAACGGGCGCTAGTAATAAGTTCCCGGTAAGATAATACTAAGGGAGGGTTATTAGTTTAATATCCTTAAAGAAGGGCCCCACGATTATGCTAATCCCTGTTACTAAGACTAGGGCTAATTTTATCTCGGGAAACTAAAAGCGGGCGTTAGGGACTAGAGGCATATATATTTCCCTAGCCATAAGGGACTAAAGAACCTAAGCGGCGATATTCCTTAGGAGTGTAACTATTTAGAGCTAGTTTAATCTAATATAGTAACTAGGTAATCCTAACAATTAGATATTATTTAGTATATATAGGGCATTTAGGCCCCTGTTTCTACGTTGTGCTTTACCTGCCCCCTTGGGCTATATAAGCTTGGTCCCTGGCATAGAGTGAGGAAGAATAGTAACTTGGTAATTAGGCGGGATGTTAGGGGTCCCTAATTGTAGATTTAATATAATCTCTCTAAGGCGCGCTATATTAAGAGAGCTAACTTTTACTTCTATGTTCCCCTTATATTTCTATTGGTCTAGCTTATAGTTAGTAGCTATAAACCGTGCAGGGTGTATATACCGGGTGAGCCCCTTTACCTTATAGAAATGTTTGTAATGGGGCTAGTAGATAATAAAAACCTCTGTAGTAACTTAGGGAATATAGTGCTTTACCTGCCCTTGGGTAATTGCAAACCCTTTGGCCTAGTGGTTCTAGTCTAACTTAATATTGCAATAGATAATTAGGGCCTTAATTATATTATTTAAGGCCATAGGGTTATAGGAATATTGCTACAGAAAGGTAGTAAGTCGCTCTACGAGTTCTTTTGGGATAATTAAAATTTCTAAGTATAGTAACTTTAGGGAGAAGTGTGTATCCCCCCTATCTCCCCTATACAGGTACGTTAGGTCCGGTTAGTAGTCCCCCTCGTTAGGATCTAGCTTATTCTTGTGTAGTGGGGTGGCCGCTAGACCGCTTATTAGTTGTTAATGTAAGTGCCTAATCTTAGCTATTACGTTAGGCTCGTCCTTAAAATGCCACTGGTTTCTTATAATTAGGTACTTAACGGCCTTAATGTTCCCGGGAATAGTTATTGCCTCGTGCTAAATAATGTTTCCTTTAGATAGTTAATTAGAGGGCTCTACGCAGAAAGCTAACCCTAAAGCGTTATTGTCTATATTTACTCCTTTAAGGCCGGGTTTTTTCTTATTGGGCTTTATAGCGCTTACTGGCTGTCCTGTTATTCCTAAGTGCCTAATAACGACAGTAGGGGGGGTAGTTATTTGGTTTGGCACAGAAGATCTAATGTTAAGCTAATTAAGCTAGCTCCTTATCTTGTCCTGGGTGGGCTCTTTAAGGGCCCCTATCTGGTAGTAGCGCACGGCCACTTGGAAGGCCCTTATTGGCATTTAGCACTTTTGTTGCGCGCCCTTTTGCCTCCTATCTATAACGCGGTTAATAGGGCGCTAAATTCTTATAAAGTAATTTCTATTAATAATAGTAGCTATAGGGTCCCTATTATTATTCTTAACCCCTACCTTCTATAGGGATATAGCAACTTGTTTATCCTCTCTTAACGCCTCGTCTAGCTATTTAGGGTCCGCTGGGGCACTTAGCAACAAGCGGTACTTACTTAATTTACCTCTAACCGCAATAACTTTCTAGCCTTATATAGGGTCTCCCTTAAAGGGTCCTTTCGCTAAAGCTAGGTAAATTAGCCTATTACCTACCTTTCCTAAATACTGTTTAGTATAACCCTTAGATTAGATAGATGCCGCCATACTAGCTAAACGAAAATCGGCAGGGCGCACAATTCCCGGGTTATACCCCTCTAAGGGGTCCCGCGTTTCTCTAAGGCCGGTACTAGTTGCAAAAATAGCCCGTTAGTGGTTATCTAGAAGAGCTAGTTCCTTCCCTTTCTTGGCGGCGCTAGGACCTAAGTATGTGTGGTTATTATTAATCTTATCTTCTGCTTCCTCGTGCGGTGTCTCCCTAGTGCTAGTATGCGGAGAGTTTAAGTTACTAAGGCGGGGCCTAGGCGTTAGGGTTTAGACTGGCAGTAGGTGCTTATTAACGCGTGGGCTAAAGGGGTGGGAACTACTACTCGCGAGGGCGGGCCCTATCTCTCTCCTAGAGCTAGAACCTATATTTGCCTAATTATTAATAAATCTAAATCCCTGCGAAATACAGGCCCTAAGTCGGGCGAGTACTATAGGGCTAGGGCTGACCTGTTTAGAGAGGGGTCGCGGGTTGGTAGGTACCTAGTTACTAGGTTTAGGGTCGGGAGGAATTATCTCCTCTATGTTTGGGTCGCGGGGAAGCATAGGTATAGGCGATAATGCTTTAAGGGCTAGTAACTATAACTAAGATGGTGTTTAGAGGGTCGCAATTAGAGGGAATAGGGTAGCTATCTCGGCCGAGCAAAAGGCCTCCTGGCGGCAACTGTGGTGTGTAAAATAGAAGGGGGATTATAATTGTGAGAAAGTAAGAAGGAGAGGAAACTAAGTTTAATTAGGAATTAGGTAAGGCTAAAAGGAAGAAAGGAAAAGAAGGGAGAAGAGAATAGTAAACAGAATTATGTATGTAAACCCTAGCTAATTTAATATTAGTCTACAGCAGTAATAAAATACTTTTGTTAGTGGTAAATTAGTGCTATATAGTTGGTAACTAATTTAACGCCCTTTCTCCACTATAGCCTAGGCGCCTAAGATAATAAATAATTAAAGCTTATAATAGATTAAATAATAACAATTAGGAACCCTTCTGAGGCTCCCTTAATAACTAGTAAAATAGTAGGTTTTTATTCTAACCTAATGCTAGGTAC
>JABCKW010000161.1:0-81498 GCA_014824385.1 Fusarium cyanostomum | reverse complement strand
CTGTAACTATATTATTACCCTTCCCCTAACAAGAAGCTATAATATCTCTCTTAGTATTATATTATTATCCCCGGCGGGCAAGTCAAGCTATTCATCATTATTATTAAGATTAACATTAAGATTATTATCAACATTATTATCAACATTATCATCAACATCATTGTCAAGATCATCATCAAGATCATCATTAACATCATCGTCAACATTATCATAAACATCATTATTATTATTATCTTCTCTATACCAGGCTTATAAGGGTCGATAGCTCCAGTAGCTATCAAAGGAGGCCACAAAAGTGAGTGCGATTTACACCAGAGTGAGTGCTTGATAATCAACCCCATGTTTTGATGTTCTCTTCGGTGCTAGCCACATCATGGAAGCTTTAATAAGCCTACCTCGATGGAGAAGACCTTTTTCTTCTTTCTCCCCCGCTTTTCGTTTTATCTGATAATAATAAGTAGACTATTCCATTCAGTAAGAACCCATCGCCCTGACCTATAATGGAGTGATCGCGTTGTTATTGAGACGATGTTGGTTGTCGAAACGCTATGAAGCTCGTATGTTGTGTTAGAAGCTTGGCTCTCGAGTTAATCCTATACACCACGTGGCTCATGGTTTGTTGCTGGGTAAGGTTGCATTGAGGGAGGAGCTCTACCATTAGGTAATAAAGTATAATTTTCCTGCCTTTAGCTTTCCGTGACTGAACAATGGTGGTCAGCTTCATTGAGTTCGTAGTCTATGACGTGGTACGTTCCGGATAGCTAGGACAGCCGAGGCCCCGAAGCTCAGGAACACGACCGTTATAAACGTTCTTCCAGAGCTTGTGGAAGACTGAAATCCGGGGGCAGTGGGTCTCAAAACCTTCTTCCATCAGATTCGGCCGAGGGAGGGCCGTTCGGATGAGTTTGTCGGACCTTGAACAAGGGGCCTCAAGAGCCTCGGGTGGGCTGATGATTCTTCAGCGGTGACAGGTAGTTCTAGCGCAGCTTACGGAGTACAGTGCCGGCGTATCACGTATGCCAAGGCATTGCCTCTAGCCGCATGCTGAACAATGGATCGCCGGGACGCCTTGGGCCCTTGGCATCGGTCAGATCGAGGCGTTGCTTTAGCGCAGGGAGGCCTGTGCTTGAGAAGACGGCAGGCGTCTTCAATGCAAAGAAAGCGCCTAATGATAAAACCCAGACTGTCTTGCACGAGGCTGAACTCAATCAGCTATTTTCCCCAGAGAAGATCCATGATTTGGAACGGTTTCATTGTCTTGGCCCACGCGGCGGACCTCTCCGTCCGTCTCGAAGTCGTTCTTCGTCGGATCGCTCGGAACCACCGTCACGGGTTCTGTAAGGGTTATTGGCCAGTCCGGCGAATCGTAGGGCGTGTCTCACCGTGCGCCCCATCGTCAGCGGCTCACTTGTTTTTCGTGGTTTCATTCATGTTGGAGCACGACTCCCACCCCATGGGATGCTTCCCCATGGAGATCAGCCATAAGCTTGTTGCGAATTGGCTTCCATCGATGACGCAGCTCCACGCGCAGACACCTGACTTGGGGACGGACCGATTCCCAGGTCTCGAGACCAATTGCCCATATCCGATGAAGCCGTCAGACAGTAGGGTAGGGCTCATTGGACGGGCTATCCCAGCCTGACATCACCGTTGGTTCGCGATGTCAAACTTGTTGAAGCTACTTAAAGTTGCGACAGAGCCCGCGGCTCAAAACTTTCTTGGTGTTTCCTCCTCACAATCGTATCAGGCTCAAGGTCATCCCAACTATTAACCAGAACTTGACCCTGACTTACAATCCTCGGGCTCACTTAGCCTTGCTTGCCCATCATGGCATTCTCTTGGCCCGTTGTTCACTTCGATGACCAAGATCCCAATTCAGAGAAGGGGAAGGAGTCGGGCGCGCGCCGGTCTCTGGCCGGGCTCGACTACTCGCCCTTGCCTCGCATTACAGGCCGATCTCTCGTCCTGGCTCTGTTTGTGTCCATGGGTGGACTTCTGTGAGTATACTCCGGCTGAACGGTAAACAGGAAAACCATGACTGACCTGGCTTATCATCTAGCTTCGGTTACGATACTGGCCAGATCTCTGGCTTCCTCGAGATGCCCGACTTTCTCGATCGCTTCGGCCAGACCGACAGCAAGGGCAACCGCCACTTCAGCACTGTCCGCTCCGGCCTTATTGTCGCCATGTTATCCATCGGCACGCTCATTGGCGCCCTGATCGCCGCCCCCATTGCCGATCGTATCGGCCGCAAGTACAGCATTTCTTTCTGGAACCTCATCATCGCCGTCGGTTTCATCGTCCAGATTTCGGCCAACCGCCAATGGGTTCAGATCATGATGGGAAGATGGGTCGCAGGCCTGGGAGTAGGAGCTCTGTCGCTGCTTGTGCCTATGTTTCAGGCCGAAAGCTCGTACGATCGTGTCAAGTGTCTTTGATGAGCTCGTCGCTAATATGGACACAGGCCTCCTTGGATCCGAGGTGC
Organism: Fusarium cyanostomum; assembly: GCA_014824385.1. Lineage (NCBI taxonomy): Eukaryota > Fungi > Ascomycota > Sordariomycetes > Hypocreales > Nectriaceae > Fusarium > Fusarium cyanostomum. The sequence continues at coordinate 79,013 of JABCKW010000161.1, read as the reverse complement.
TATGGTTTGCACCTACCAGTTGTTTATTACGCGTAACTATTGCCCCAAGTCGTTCAGCTTCAACCATGGGCAACTTAACTGACTCTTTACCAGTGGGGATTTTCCTAGCTGCTTGTTTTAATTACGGTACCGTTACCCACCAGCGCAACAGCTCGGCCTCATGGCGCATCGTCATCGGCCTCGGCTGGATCTTCACCCTAATTCTCGGCATTGGCATCCTGTTCTTCCCCGAGACCCCACGATTCGACTACCGGCGCGGCAATGTTGATCGTGCTCGTGACACCCTTTGCAGGGTCTATGGCGCTACTCCTAACCACTGGTCCATCCACACCCAGATGGAGGAGATTGAGTCCAAGCTACGGGCCGAAAAGACTGTCAAGGGGAACCCCGTCTCCGAGTTCGTCACAATGCTCCGCGCACCGCGAATGGCCTACCGCATCTTCATTGGTGTAGCACTCCAAATGTTCCAACAGCTCAGTAAGTTACATTTCCTTACCTCAAACATTGCTTTGAACATTGATGCCCGGAGACTTTCCCGATGTGGCATGCTTCCCAAAATGGCAATCATGGTGGGTCACGCACGTGCTTGGTGGGGCGCCATCTCCACGCCCCACCCCCGGCCGAACACGATTCTTCCCACTTGCGAATAGCTTCACATATCGAGTGCTCAACCGTATAGTATCAAAACAGTTGCTAATGCGTTCAAATATAGCTGGCGCTAATTATTTTTTCTACTATGGAACCACTATCTTCCGATCCGTCAGCATCAACAGCTATAAAACTCAAATCATCCTCAACACCATCAACTTTGTCGTCACGTTCATTGGTCTCTACATTGTGGAGCACTATGGTCGTCGCAAGTCCCTGGTTGCTGGAAGTGCCTGGATGTTTGTTTGTTTCCTCATCTTTGCCTCTGTTGGCCACTTTTCGTTGGATCGAGACAACCCTCAAAGCACGAAGAGTGCTGGTATCGCCATGATTGTCTTCGCCTGCCTCTTCATTCTTGGCTTTGCAACAACCTGGGGCCCCATGATCTGGACAATCATGGCCGAGATCTTTCCCTCGCGCTATCGTGCAAAGGGCATGGCTCTGTCCACAGCGAGCAACTGGCTTTGGAACTTCTTGCTGGCCTTCTTCACGCCCTTCATCACCAAAGATATCGACTTCCGCTACGGTTACGTCTTTGCGGGTTGCAACGTGCTTGGCGGCCTCCTGGTCTACTTCTTCGTTATCGAGGGTCAGGGCCGGACCCTCGAGGAGATTGATACCATGTACCTTGAGCGCGTCAACCCTATGAAGAGCGCCAAGTGGATTCCACCTCCGCCGGAAGAGATGTCCAGGATCCGTAAGGAGGCCGGCATCGATCTCGAGACTGCCGTTCCTGCATCTAGTGATGAGGAGACGTTGCGACGCCAGTCGGAACTTGCAAATGCTGATAACAACCGCAATTCGGAAATGAACAAGGAGGAGCATCCAGGAACATCTCATGCGGAGGGGGCCAAGGAATAGGTTCGAAACAGAATGCCGGAGCAACCAACTTGGACATTGCAGCGGGTTAATAGGGATATACTGAGTGGAACCAATATTCAAAATTGTATACCTGTTATGGCGAAAGTATTTAGGCTAGTATAATTGCACGTATGATTACGAGAAGTATATATATATATAGTAAATAAGAGTGAAATCATCCTTAAGTACAGGGCTTGGGCAAGGCAGCATCTCAATCCATTGACATAACGTCCCCTCCAGGCATGTCAGGATCACTACACGAATAATAGACGTGCGTGTGGACGGTCATCTTATAGGTTCTCCATACCGTCTGCTCAACTGAGCATCAATCTCCTACAATTAAGTCTCCAGGTTTTTTTATTTCGCACATATCCAGGGCCATAAGCTTGTCAAAGGAGAGCTATTGATAATTCTCACACAAATGAAGCTTTGTTGATGCCGTCGAAAACCCACATTATCTCAGTCTGGAGCGCTTCACCAAACACACCACCCTTGATGCCTGAGATCATCCCTGAAGCTCTTGGCGTCTTCGTGCGCAGGTGATGGAAGATGCACCTATTTCAGCAACACTGAGAACCACGAGAGTTGACTCTATCTCGACTGAATTCCCCTGGTGTATTAGGCTACTCACTCATGCAATAAAAGAAACAATGGCAAGAATACATCACATTAAGTTTTCCGAGGCATATGGTCGAGTTCAATTTTGTCTCTGGTATAGCTGCCTTGATTCCAATTCTCAGACGGACTTGCAGTATCCTGTGTAGCAGTATCCGCAGTCTTCACGCCCGAGTCCCTTTCTCACATCCAGTCCATATTCCCGCGTCTTTTCTCGAGCGCAGCAATGGCCACCTGCAGATTGGCTGTAAGAGTAACGTGGTTAGTTGTCGCCATTTGAAGCTGGGAGAAGGGAGGGTGCTGCGTACCAATTGTGAAAAGAGTTAAAGGCCCTGATCCTGTTTCCCTGGCATTCATCTGTGTTCAGTCGGTTGCCGCTACATCCCCTACGCTTTTCTAGCTTCTCGAAACCATCACGCTGACCTTCGGCTTCACGTGGGGACAAATGGTCAACTCCTTCTGCAATGGAGATGCCAGTAAAGAGAAGAAGGAAGCATGTGCTGAGTTTCATCGTAGGGGCTGGTTGTAAGGACTTCTGCCGGTAGGGCTAGCCTCGAGGGGATTGTATTTGGGCTTGTAAGTCTTTTTAATGCCTCAGACACATGTTAATTCCGCCGACGATGTGGGCTGTGTTCATCCTAACCACTCTATTTATGGTATGCGGGGAAACGTTAAGCTGACCAGGCACGTAAGCACAGCACAGACAATTTCTACCTCTCATGAAATGAGATCCAAGCGTTCTGGGTTCTGACAGTAGATCTTCAGTAATACGGTTAATTTTAACCCCCGAGCTAGCCTATCAGCTGTTTGCTAATACTTCCCACGAGAAAGGTGATTGGGACATTGCACTGCCGCTATCTGTACAGTCCATGATCGACCATCGTACCCCGCCAGGCAAAGTTGGGGTATGCCGATCATCGGGCGGCAAGACGAGAAGGCTCGGGAGGATTTTAGCTCCGTTTCATAGTTTAAAATAACCAGCAATGATGGGCAGTGAACGGCGAGAAGTGGGTACCATACCTCATGTATGATGACTTCTAATATATTGTAAGACGGAGCAACTCAAGCTGAAGATCGTCAGTAAGGAGTACACCGGTGCAAGCCCAATCAGAAATCCACTTTGAAGACAATCACTCCAATATGTGCTGTCACTGGTCATGGTCTGAAAAGAAACAATACCATGCTCAGCATAGTATTAATAGTAATAAGACGTAAGCAATACAATGCCTAGATTGTGCACGGCAGATCGTAAGAGGCAAATCACGCTGATCACGGCGGTGTCCGGTAGTTTACGGATGAGGGATTCTAAAGTTGGACTGGATGCTCCCTCCAAAAGACAGGAAATCCCACTCCAACTGCAGTGACAACCCTTCAAGCTTAGTTCCAGCTTCCGAAATACAGACTCCTTGGGTACTTCATGACGTATCACAAGAGAAGAAACTATCCTCCGGATCAGCTGAATAAAATCACCAATCAGCAAGGAACCCCAACACAACCGTGGTGACTCGAACGAGAAATACGAACTGTAGCTGCATTGCCTCGCCTATAAATACCCTGATTGTCTCCTCACTTTCTTTGTCTAGAACACAATCACTTCTCATCATCTATACAAACATCCCCGCTACCAGTATCATTTCTCAGCTCTCAATATCTTTGATTACCTCTGACGCGTGGCTGCCTTCCCACCCAAGTCAATATGAAGATCTCTGTCGGTGCCCTCTTCACCATCCTGGCTGCTGGAACTCTAGCAAGCCCCTTCCCCGATGCTGTTGGTGAGCTCTCAGCCCGAGAGGTTTGCAACCACCCGGGCGAGTGTGGCTGGTTCCAATCCGGCCAATGCGAGTATCACTGCGACGGGTACGGCGGGTTTCAGTACATGCAAAGCTGTGGCTGGAGGAGGAAGAGATGCTGCTGTGTTAACCCCACTTAATAGGTTTGTATCTTCTCTTCGAATTTCAAGATACTGAGGCTAAGCAAATACTCGCTAATAGGTGGCGTCAACTCAACGCTCCGTCTTTTCAGAGTGGAGGGCAACGGGAGATTGGTCTTGAAGGCAGGATGAGTTTACAATAGTTGCGATTGCAAAGGTGCAAGCTGTGATCGACGGTTGTTACAAGTCCTCATCATGTCCTCGCAAAGACCGGCTCTGAGATGTAAACGGCCACCATAGCTTCAATCTATGTACCCCCTGAAATCTCTACAAACCCCACTATGCAATTCGTGACCAGTTGATTCGGGCTTGCAAACTCCTTTAATTTCGTGAGGTCTAGCTCCGTATCTTGGCAGCCATCGGGACTATCCACACGATATCTCTGTATTGCGCTATTGAAGAGCGCCGGTGCATCTGTTGCTACTTCGGCCGACAATATAATATTCTGCCTTTACTGATTTAAGGTTGCTTACCTTTGCCTGGCTTGGGATGTGGACTATATACCATCCCCTTTGCCTGGCCATGAAGCTGGGTGTGTTGGTCCGTAGCTCGTGGCGGCGTATGCTTGACCTTGGCTGCAGTATTCGCATGTTTGCGGCCTGATGGTGCTGGCTGGTGGTTTTCCTGGTTGTCAATGTTAATGAAAACAATGCCTCTAAATTCTGCAAGTCCACGTTCAGATCTCCGCTTGATGCTGTTCGTGTCTAGACCAATATTATCGAGATCTTGACACGGACGGTCTAATAACCCGACAGCCCGTATCAATGGGCTGAGACGTCACTCATGCCTGGGCTCTAGGCCCTTTGCATTTCCACCAACTGCTTCATCTGAGTCTATTAGCTACCTGCCAGGGGAGACTATTGGCTAGTAGACTGAGTAAAGCTAGAGCGTCCCAAGCTCCTGGAATGGAAAACAATATCCTCACTAAGGTTATGCAGCCAAGAGACCTGTGGATTTGTCGACCACACGTGTTTAAATTTTAACTCTCTGAGGGGCCGAGTTATTCCATGGCTTATTGCCAGCGGTTGCTATGGCCAGCTGGCTCCCCAAGAAAACAAACTGCCAACCATGGCTGGCTGTTAACTATGACTATTCCGCTCACCCTGGAGATTTCGCAGACGTCTAAAGGTGGCTCCCTTGCAGCTGAAAACAGATCAAGGCGATACACTTTTAAAACACTTCTGGCTTGAACTACGAAAGCAGCTTTTCAATTACTTAAGCCTCAATTGGCCCAGCAGTCATTGCTTTCCAGCTCTTTCTCAGGTACGCGCGTACGAAGCATCTAGATTAACCTTGGATGAAGAATAATCAAGGGGACAAACTTCCCAGCAACAGAAAACTAAAATCAACCAATTATAGCCGGCTCTTTCCTTTGTTTTTGTTTTTTGTCCCCTTAGACTAGACTACACAAATAGTCCGTAGAGACACCGTAATCGGCCCAATGCCACGCAACACGCTAACCTTACTCAATAAAGCTTTTGACTATGCATCTCAAGGCCTCACCTTGGCTGTATCAAGATTATCAAAGATCACACCTTGCTGTTTGAAATAGAGATAAAAAGCCCGCCTTCTCCCCGGCTGGCTCTTGTGGCGACTCACCACTTATCGAACACAAACCACACCAGCTTCATTGAGCGGTCATCACTTGACAATCTACAGTTATAAGATATCCTCAACTTCACATCTTTTTCAAGCTATTTTCACGTCCCTCAAATCAGCACCATGTATCCTCTTACTGTCATCACTGTCGTTGCTGCGGCCCTTTCCAGTGCCAACGCCCTCCCTTGCAAGATGCCGAAGATGCCAGACCTGTCCGACTACTTTCCCAAGCTGAAGCCGCCAAACCGGACCGCCAAATCTCCCAAGCTGAAGCAGCCAGACCTGCCCGCCAAATCTCTGGCCAGTCCCACCAAGTCGATCCCCGGCGTCACCGGTAACAAGGGAAACAAGCCCTCTCGACTTGACAGCTCTGTCGATGCAGTCTGCGGCCGACGCGGCCAGGTCGGCCCGAATGACCTCGAGTCTTATCGCTCCATTGCCGCTGATACCCACAAAGCTTGTCTCGCCATGTGCAAGAACGATCCACTGTTTCCCGATAGTTGGATCCCAAATACAAAGTGTCAGGCCGTTCGGTTCGACACCAAGAAAAAGAAGTGCTTCAAGTACAGGAAGGCCGTCAAGAACATTGGTGTGACCTTCAAGGAGGACGCCCCCTACCTCTTTTACGATCTTCGCTGCCTGAAGGAGGCTGAGGGGAAGAGGTAGCCGGAACTCTGGAAACAAAGTTGTTGAACAAGCTAGATGATGGATATGCTCAGCTTGTGAATGATGCAGATGCAGATGAAGGACACGGATGCTTTAGCTTGGGCTAGGGTGGAAGACATGGACCAGGAAGCTTGTAAGATAGTTACTAAACACGCGACAAACTTCCATGTTTCTATTACTTGGGCGAGTCTGTCCGTGCCACTATGCCCTGTAAAAGGCGCAATGCCGCGTGGTAGATCCATTCTCCAAGTTCTTTGATAGCTTAGAATCTTTGGACCAAATTGAGGCTCGCTTAAGAAGACTTTTGAGGCTACTGAACTGGCTTTCACTCAAAGTGTCGTGGTGATTTCTGCGTCAACTGCACATGGCGTGGTACAGCGTTCTTCTGCCCTAGATCTTGCGGCCAAACATCTTGGGATACGCCGTAAGCATCCGAGCGATACCTTTGCCATTATCAGTGGCCAAAAGGGCGAAGAAGTCGTCATCGTGGTTGTCAATCTGAGTTATCTGCCCTTTCTTGAGCTTCCGACGCTTCATGATTACGAAGTTTACACGCTTTCAAGCAATGACGTGTTGCTCGACCCTGCTCCCATGGTCGTGTCACCTGAGGACGACGGGGCAACAGAAACATGGGAAGCGACGCATTGAGATGGACGATGGGCAGTAGACTTTTGGTAATGGGCATATGTATATTACAACGATACAATCGCGACGTTTGGCATTGGGGCCAACGCATATGACGCGCAGCAGATAGCTGAATAACCATGCTTCTTCACACACACGCCCACAATTAGGATCCCACGAGGCGGAACCTCATGAAGCACGTCTTTGGCCCGGAATGGCTAGACTCATCGTGTGCCAACTTGAGGGCGTCCGCCCCTTCGGTTCTTGCCAGACACTTCGTCTGGGAACCATCACCCGTCTGCCCGTATAATATTCCCTGCTTGATTCGATACCTTCAGGCCTCTGCGGCCACTCTCCTTCTCTCATGGCGGTCTAGCGGATTCTTCACTGACCCAGTTTCCAGGTGACATCGAATCTCTGAGTACCATGGGTCTGTCTCCCACGGGGCTGCCTCCCCTGTCCACTGATGCCGCCATCGTGAGCCATGGCTCGCCTGAGCTACTGTTCTCCTCTAGACCAATCAACGGGGCTGCGGCAACGATATTGCTGAATGCAGGCAGCAAAATCGCGACCCCACACACCCATCACCAGATGACAGCTCCCCGGCACTCACCAACGGCCGACACGCGTTTCTTTCTACCACCGACGAGGAGAATTATCCACAACCAATTGCCAAGTTGACGGCACCGGTAGCTAATAAATCGGGTAGGACTGATCGGGATCGCTGCTTACCACCGTAAAGGGAATGATGTTGCGCCTGCAAGACCAGGCAAGGCCCAGCTGAGTATACAGTAAGCGGCTGATTAACATGAACAAATAAGGCTTCACCGTCTATCGGGGCATTGGAGAGATCTTATTGGGTTTCTTTGTTTGCTTGAATGCGCAGGTAAGACTGGGTGACGCCCAACCACTGCCAAGCTTATAAATGAACCGGTGACGCGTATCTAAATTAATCGTCTTGGCTATGCGAAGCATGTCATGAGAATTCGGAATTCAGTCCGATACTCCATGGTACTTTGGGGCTACCCTGGTAAATGATGAGGCTTATCGGCTCGATGTGAGAGTGTTGTCAGATGCTTATGGCTGTGATGATGCATTGTCATGATATCAAGGCAATAAGGCATGTATATAAGAGCTCCCTTACCCGTCAAGTGGATGAGTTGAACGAAGCAGATGACACAACTTAAACACCTCGAGAAGGACATTTTTAGACCCTGAAATTCTTCTCACTTTCAAGCAGTTGTCTATCATCCGGAAAGGCATTCTCTTTCATCCCTTTGAGACTGCTTTCATCATGGCCAAAAGCAGTCTCTGTACCACTCCAGAATGCATCCACATTGCATCTAAAGTCCTCCAGAAACTTGCACCGAACTACACGGAGATCGACCCTTGCACCGACTTTTACCAATGTATGTAGCCTTCTGCAATACAAACTGCAGCTATCACTAATCCCGGCTCTTCAGATGCTTGTGGCAACTGGGCGTCCCGCCATGAGATCCCCGCAGGCCGAACTGCCACCCATGCCATTGGGGCCACAGGCGACCGAATAAAGCTTTCAGTGAAGGAGATCCTCGAAGGCCAATGCCCTGCCGGTGAATATGCCGGTTGGATAACCGTCAATTTGACAATAGACCAAGTCAGGCCAGACAAAGACAGCTTTGCCAAGCTGCAATAAGCCTATAATGTGTGCATGAACTACACGGCCCAAGAAGCAGAGGGACTCGACCCTCTCATTGACTTCGTGGAGACGGTTGTCGACGCTTTTCCCGCCAAGTCAGCGTCCGCCAAGAACAAAACCCATGACCATGCTGCCGCAATGGGTCGTGTTCTGACGCTTTTTGAGGGTCTCGGCATTGAAACGACCCAGAGTATTCGAGTTGTACAGCTCAGCTATAGCCCCAACGAGACAACCGTCTTGAGCCCTGTATCTAGCCGGCCTAGGGCTAGCAAATATACCACGTTGACTTCGAGACAACCCTCGCTTTTAGCTCACCAGCGGCAGCCAAGTGGACTCCACCGGAGGGCAAAGCTAGAGACGCCTACGTGAGGCTTGCTTCCAGGCTCCTCTCCGCTGTTTACCCATCCAATCATATGAAAAAGGAAGTGGCTAAACTTATAGAATCAGTGGTGGAGTTTCAGATAAATCCAGGTAAAATCGCCAGCGTGGTGGCTACCGACGAGAGTGAACTATCCCTCACTGAAACCCAGGAGCTCGCTCCACAGCTCAACTACGAGTATGTTGTCGGTCAACTTGCCCCCAAGGGCTACAAGGCTGAACGAGTAACTCTTTCCTCTGCGAGCTACTATAAGAATCTTTCCCAGCTGGTATCAAAGACCCCGCTGAGGTTGTCCAAGCCTTCTTTATCGTGAGGGGCATCGCGTCACTCTCGCTGTTCATCGAGTCTGAGCTCACCAACGCTTTCAACCGACGTGGCCAGGACCCCGAAAGCCCAGTGCCTCGATGGAAGGGTTGCGTCGACTTTGTTGACCAAGGGTCTTATGGATCGGTCAAGAAGGCTACAATCGACAAGGTCCACAGGATGGTTGGCAAGATCGGTCTTCCTGCCGATCCAGAGCTGACTGACCCCGCTGAGCTGAAGGAGTTATACAAGGATGTGGAAATTACCTCATCGCATTTCGAAAATGCATTGTCTCTTGCGAGATCCTATATTGCTAGGAAGAGACTGCGCCTAATGGCACCCAAATTCCTATGAGCGGCATCAATACTCTGGGCGAAAACCTCGCCGACGCAGGCGGTCTGGTTTCGAGCTTCATCGTCTGGAAGAAATACGAGTGCAAGGGCAAGGCCATGAGCCTGCCTGGCCTGGATGGCTTCACGCACGAGCAGCTGTTCTCCTTGCAATGGGGCCGAATGTGGTGCAGCAAGATTCCGCCGGCGGCTGCAGTAAACTTGACAAAGACGGATGAGCACAGTCCAAACAAGGCACGGATCAAGTTGGCGGTGCACAATTCTGAAGAGTTCAAGAAGGCGTTCAAGTGCCCAAAGAAGGAGCCTGAGTGAGCTTTGGTAGATAGATTGTGGATCGCAGTCGACAAGAGGTTTGAGCAACAATGGGCTAGCTTGGCTACGTAAAGTTCACAGGGCTTTACTAGGTCGTCTATTTTTAACTTCCATACCTCAATGTCAACAGCATTGACCAATGGCCGATATTTAAGCTCACCGCGAGCCTTTTCAATTGACTTTTTCACAAGGAGATATAGTCAAAGTGCCCTCTAGCTTGAATCCATACACGTTTGACTGAGTGGTGGGATCTGCGTGGTCTGGGAACCTAAGGTGTTATAATGAGACAGTCTATGGTAGCATGAGCGAACTCCGTCAACCTTCCAAGTCTATAGACCCCAATTCCAAAGACAGCCTCTATAGCTTGGCTCGCTGAGCGGCGAAGAAAATCAGGGCAGAATCCTCCGTCTCACAGTTGAAGGTGGCGGTGGTGCCCTTCTTCAACAGGATGATATCACCCGCGCGCGCCAGAACCCTGTTGCCCGTCTCGTCGGTAATATGGCATTCGCCCTCGACAAAGACCTTGACCTCATCGTAGTCATATGTGGCTGTCAATGGAGCACCTCCCTTCTCGACGCGGAAGTAGCCGGCTGTGAGAGGGATAGTAGGAGAGGGGGCTGTTGTAACGGCGTCTGCAGTGTATTCAAGTAAGTAAAGTGCCAAGGCCAATTACATGCTCAAAAGGTATAGCGAACCGTTGATGTATGCCTTAATGGTTGGGTGCACCTGCTGCAGTTTCTCCGACTGCGCTCGGAAAGTGCCAGGCTTGTGAACGAGAGGCATGGTGATTGAGATTGGTGTATTTGGTCAAGCTTGTGGTATAGAAGGCAGCTGGTTAGGAATAGCAGAGCAGAACTGAGCACTTCTGGGGCTCTAAAGCAGCCTTTTTATTTCTTACTATCCCCAGTCGTGTTTGCTCCTTCCTCGTTTACAACTGCCGCATCGAACCTACCCCGCGTTTCTCTTGGGGAAGGCATGTGCGAGATGGCCAATCACTCCCGTCCTACTTGACACACCTGCCAATTGCAGCTCGGGACGCCCGGATGTGAAGAGCTGCCAAGCCTCGCGTCGAGACTCGAATGAAGAAACACGGGGTAATTTGCATCGGATGAGTCGGGAAGTTCACGCAGCGATAGGAGCCAACCCCGCGTTTTCGCCGAGCGTTCCTGACATGGCCCACATCGCAATCTCAGAGCTCCGGTGTCCGGACAAGTTGTCTCTCACTGGAACGGCACTATTCAGGCCGTCGGGGACCGAGTAGAGCTAACAAACTGCGGAGCTCACAAACTGTGGAGGGTCTAACAAGACTGCGGAGGAAGACTGCGGAGTGTCGGGCTCAAAAGGGCTTCTCGGCCCGTGCCATGTCCAGCCGCATACGCACGCTATATCGCCAAGACCATTAGTAGCCATTGCAACCGACCGAAAGCTATCGAGAAGACAAAGAAGCATTCAGAGACAGTTTGTAGCTCTTGAGATCCTCGCCATCAGGCGAGATCGAGCTCGTCGAGGGCTGGAGAATTTAGCTTAATGTTTATGTCCTGTACAAGCAACTAACCTTTCTGCCATCTCGAAGCTAATCTCACCTACAAGGGTATTTAAAGACTCAATAATAGGTATCCACCGCTCTAGTACGATCTTCCCGCGAGTCCGGCTGTTCCGCAGCAGATGGCTAAACTAACTGCCCAAACGTCTACTGCTGTAACGTGCTCCGCTTGTTCGTCCACAACTGTGTCAAGCTCTGTGTTCAGGTATTGGATGAGTGTTAACGGACCCCAACGAGCATATGTGCCCAAGCAGCTCGAATTGAGTAAACTTCCAAGGTCGACGCTGGGGATCCCTCGAGTCGCCCAAGTTGCTTCATGGATCCTAAATTTAAATCAGCGCCTCCAAGACACCTCTGAGAAACCCACTAGAAGAGAGCGCTCAGAAAGACAAGAGCCGGAAGGCCACGTTGAGACCCAATGTGGCTTTGTTATGCCTCGGGCCTTGGGAAAACCCTTCTCACAGTTCTTGTCGTTGACCTTATATGTATTCCCGTGGTCTTGGTCTTTTTCGGCCTGCGAAATGGCCTATTAAATCGCTACTTGAATTTCCGCTGTATTGCCCAAAGTAGCAGAATGAACCATCTATATCGGCCAGCGAAAAGCCTGATGAGTCATATCTACGCTCACTATATCAAGCTGCGTGAACGCCGTTTTGAATGGTGTCACAACACTCTAATGCTCCGGCCTTTCAGGAGTAAGCATGTATGGTTGCTCGAGACTCTCGCCCTCTGGATACTAAGGCCTCAACACCCCGGGAATAATTCTAGGATGCTGCACCCTTGATAAGGGCAGGCAGCTCGAAAAGATAGACTGTGGATTAGCTAATGCGCCGAGCTCGGAGGATGGTCAGAGGGGGTGGGATAAGGACATGTTTATTAGCAGACGCAGCGACAAGTAGGAGATGATAGAAAAACGAGATCCTCATATCATGATATCTGCGGCTGGGACGACTAACTATTTATTTAGGCCAAGATGAGCGATATAGATTAGCAGCTGCTACATCAGCTCAGATCAAGCCAGAAAATAGCACGCGCTTGGGGTGAGATGATCGACAAGTCAACTCCCCCAGGAGTGGTAGGCCTCGGGTCTGACTGTGTTTCCTAAAATCAGCTATTGATAACCCTTCTGTGAAACTGGACTGTTACTCTGTACTTAAAGGTGTAATCCCGAACGTCCGACTGTAGACTTCACAGAGGAGAATCGATCCACAAATTCACAGTGGATTCCAATACAAACGAGCCTGTCGTTTCAGGCAATTCCGTTTTAATAAAGGGGCCACTGAGTTTAACAAGACACATTCCTCTCTTTTGGCGAATAGGCAAGGTCAGGTCTCAATCATTGACAAAATTCAATATAACGTTCCCCGGGGTTATGCCCCTCTAGCTTTGAGAGATGACTTTTTAATCATCGGCATGAAATCAGCATAAAAGATGGAGTAAAAACGCCACCAAGAGTAAAAAATGGCACGATAAACCATGGTCGACATACTCATGGCAGAGCCGGGCGCAGTTGCGGGATATAGCGAGGCAGATGTTAAGCCTGCTGGCTGCATCCGTTTCGCAGTACGTAGTGTATCGAGAACAGGATGACGATTTGGGGGTTGGTTTAATGCATGAGCATCCGATCTCCAACAATCCTCAAAGCTCTTGGCGATATTCAGCCCGCCGGACGTCACAGGGAAAAGATACATCACACGTGATACGCACAGCTCAAGCTCAGAAGTCGTGATAGAGAGTGCAAAGACTAGGATACTATGTTGTCAAACTCCGATACTCGCCAAACACTTTTAACTCGGATTATTCCCAAAGAAGCAGCTCCTTGATTGTCTAACGAGTATCGAGATAAAAACCGCCGTTGTTGTTGGCAAGGATGACGAGCCCGCCTCGGCCTAGCGCTATATTGAGCCGTGTTAACCCTCGTGCCACAAGGATGATTCTTACGTCATGGTAAGAACTTGCAGGGAAATCTCCTTCTCACCTGAGAAACCTGTTCCAACACTTCAATAGTTGGTTTATGACGTTAGCGCGTCATCATGTCCTCAAAGTTGCGATCTTGCTTCTTGAACCCCGTAGAACTTTGAAACAAAAGTGCGCTGATGTGCGTAACCTTTAACAATAATCATTTCCATCTCACCTAAACTTCCCATCCAGCCACTGCCAGAACATTCAAAACCATGTCGTCATCACAAACACAGGTATCTAGCATACCTCGCCCCGACAATGCAGATACACAACTAACACAACCCAGGACCCGCAGCAGCAGGATGACTTGTCCAAAGACACCCAGGATTCGAGTAATGAGGAGGTACCAGAGCCGGAGAAGCCCAAGCGCAAGACTGTAAAGACCAAGAAGCAGAAGCTAGCACGACGCAAGCGACTGGCACGGTTTGAGGAAGAGGACGACGCACTGAGCGAGAAGCAGATGGCACAGGCCAATTGGGACATGCAACAACAACAGCAGCAGCAGCAGCAGCAGCAACAACAACAACAACAGGGAAAGCAGAAAGGTGGCGGCGGCGGCAAAAGCGATGCGCTGAGTCTGCGCCTTGACTTGAATCTGGAGATCGAGATCACGCTGAAGGCCAGGATTCATGGTGATCTCACACTTACATTACTGTAAGACCAACCCTTGCACCAACTCGCAACGGCGACTAAGATGTTGGCAGGAATTAGGGATGGGGTTTCTTGCATGGCGTTTAATTATTCAATTGTGACCGACTACGGGTAGTAATATCAACCTTGTCTAATGCGTGTACATCTAACGAATTGGCTCCTATGCCTCCTCGCACTCTTGAGTCGGGAATAAATGCCCTGCTTGGGGTTGACTATTCGTTTGACCGCGTCCCTGCGAGACATGGGCTACTTCCTTGAGGGTCTTGACGGGCGGTTCTAGTGGAATTGGAATATTGTGAAGGGATGTTTTGAGCGGTCTGCTCCAACTCGAGCTTGGTAACTTTAGTAGCTGAACTGTCGAGAAGGAGTTTGCTAAAGGTCTGCTGAGGGCACCTGCCATGCCCGCCATCCACATCATTGCCTTCTGGCTGATGTCCATGATGGTGAAATATTTAAAGGCAAAGATAGGTGCATGCTTTCGACCAAGAAAGTTGCCGGGTTGAGGCGGCAAAGGATGTGATTGTTGGTGGCAGGTCAACAGTCCCAACCTCGTCTTTCTTCAGGCAGGTTATTTTCGCATTCAGAGATTGTCCCGAGACAAAGAACTTTAAACGAGAGGGTAAGCCCAACGTACATGGGCTCTGTCTGAACTTGCTGCTCGTCTTTGACGAGGCGAAGCCCTCATTTACCAGGTACGTGATCTTCAAAATTTTACATAGTAGCAACTATTTCCATAGAGTTGAGTTGTACATGCATGGCATAGAGATAACTAGCAGGATAATGCCTAGATCAGCAACATATCGTCAGGTGGTTCGCCAATACATCGATAAGATAATGCTGACGGAGGCGGTAGAGAGATAGTGGGAGTCGACTTTGACGTTTTGCTGGCGATGGTATGATTTGGATTACCCCAAGTGTAACTTCATATTCAGGAGGGGGTATGCACATGAAAGCCATACGATGAAGTGTGCATGACTTTATTTTTCCGTAAACACCGTATCGTAATAGTCCCGTATTCTCTCGCACTCCTCCAGCAGCGATCTGTCGCAATTGGCCTTGATAACCTCCTCCCAGATTACCTTTTCAAGATCATACCCTGCAACTTCGATAACCGGGTCAACATCGTGTCCCCATATTCTCGACACGTCGCCGTCTTTCTTGGACAGCAGTTCTCCGACCAAATGGCTCAGGCGTCTCGTGTCGATCTTGACTCTGTTGAGGTGGGCGAACATTGTGCTCGTAGCATGAACCTCGTCCTGCTCCCTGTGTCTCTTTCGCCATGTTGTATTACCAGCATGCCCCGAGTGCAACTTCCAATCCTGCTCTGGATCTGCCTGCCATATGCCGCTGCCGTAATTGATCTCCTCAGAAGACATCATCTTGGCCGGCTTCCTCACTTGCCAAAAGGGATTGCCGAGCACCAAAGCGCCTTGCATAAACGTCTCCTTGTCGCCCGACCCCCAGGCACCCTGTGACTGAAGTTGGTAATAGTATCTCGGGCCGTAAAAGTTGTAGTAAGCAGCCAGCAATAAACTGTCGGCGTGTCTCGCTTTGTTGTATAGCATTATCCCCGACTCGGAGCTTCGGGACTCGAGTGTCACATTTGGCATTTTCGCCCCTGCAATGTCGTAGAAGAGGGGAGATATAGTAGGTAGCCAAAAGTCTGGCCACGTCACCAGGCCGTGGCTCGTGTATGGTTCCGTGTCGAAGAGATAGTCGGGCTTTCTGATCGGGAATGCGTCGGCATCAAGAAACAAGACGTCTTGGAAACTGGAAAAGAGAAGGGAGAAGACTTTGAATTGGTATGTTTCCAACCTTGGCGTTGTCCAGTGGGAAGATGGCGGCAACTCGAGAAAATCGTCCATGTTCAGGCATTGCACATCCAAACTCGCCAGCGAGTCATTGCATAGCTGCCGCTCTTGGCCGCTCGCCGAGTCCAGAAAGAGCTGCACGGGAAGTTCTGACCCGATATGCCGTAGCATGAGGATGGCGGTGACTGCAATGCCGAACTTGGAGCCATGCGAGGTGATGACTACGCCTCGAGTGTTGGGGGTGAGTGGTAGTTGCGGGGCGAGTTGGCGAATGCTTTGCACGTAATTCTCATGATTCCGCTTCAATGACCCAAGCTGCTTGTCGGGGAGCCGCAGAACATCTGTGTCTGTCTGAGGAGTTTTGCCGTTGGGATCGAACTTTTCCCGCGAGAGAGACTCGGGGGAAACGATGTGACGACCCTTGGGCTCAGCCTTGTAGAGTTGGTCGGCGAGGCGACGCCAGAATTCCACTGTATCAGAGGTCGGGCCAGTGAACTGAGGTCTGTGTGAATCGGAGCTGATGGTTGTTGTACTCTTGTGAGTCTTTGAAGGCCCGGCAGCGGAAGGCTTCTCCGGGGTGGGAGTCGGGATCCTCTGGTATGCGGAAGATAGATCCGACGAGAACTCCCAGAGTGTCAAGACACAAATAAAGACAAGAAGAAACGCGAGTGCCTTGGTTAGGGGGTGACGTGCAACCAGAAAATGAGCCCATGTGGCGCTCTGGGAGGCTTTGTTCCTCAGAGATTGAAACATGGCGAGATTGGTGGGGGAACTATGCAGAGTCGGGTATCAGACGCTTCAGTGAGATGAAGCAGCCTCTTCTCACAACCCTCGACTATCAGGGCCAAAGCTGCGAGTCCGCATCGACTCCGTGGCAGCCTTCTGTGGACTGGTGTAGTTGCTCATGCGCATAGTTGATTGGTAGCCTGCCAGCGTAGAATGGGTGGGGAAGGCCTAAAAAAGAAGAACGCCCTACTATTATGCGATTAAATTCGAACATGTACAGGTAGAATAACTGGCATTGGAGCCTAATTGGAGGTAAATAATGGACAAAAGGGAGAAATTTTGATTCCGCGCTTGGCTGGCTTTGCTCTGTTACAGATCAAGCAATTGGTCTCGTGACGTGACACGGAGACTCGTACGCATTACGCAATCCTGATTCCTTCTGTGGAGCAGACGACGTCAGAACTACCCACGTGACTACTCCCAGAGAATCATCTCTACACCACCAAGCTAGTCTCTTCATCAATATCGATACCATACCCCTCGACGGCCATCGAATAACTCTGGTGAACAGCCTTGCTACCATAGATCCTCATCTCCCTCTCATAGGCAGCCGTGACGCCAGGCTGATAACCCCCAGCCTCGCGCAGCAACCTCCCAAGCAGCGCAGAGTCTCGCACAGCAGTGTTGGCCCCGATCCCTCCAGCAGGAGTCATGGAATGGACAGCATCGCCAATGACCGTCACACGAGGCTCGTTGGGCCATTCCGGCACACCGGCACACCTAAAGGTGTCGAGCATGTGATCTTCCAAAAGGCAGCCTCAGACTCGTCCATCATATCAATCAGCGGCTTGAAGCGCGGGTCCCAGTCTTTGGTCAGCGACTTGGCCATGTCTGCAGCCACCTTGCCCACGATGGCGTAGTCGTCGTTTGGGGCGCGGATCACGCCTGGTTCTCCCTCCCATGGTCCAGCCAAAGTTGACGTCAGGGTCGTCCATGTCGCCGGAGCGGACATTGGTGATGATGAAGATGGAGCCGTCAGGTCGCGTGCCGTCTCGCAGTCGGAAGACACCCTCGCCCAGTCCCCTGAAAGCCGTCGTGGGCGCCTGGCCGTGGATGCCCCTGGAGCCTGTGTCGTAGACCTTGATCTTCCCACCTGACACCTGCTTTGCAACTTTGGAGTAGAGACCCTCACCGCCGACGAGCATGGAGCCTTCGACTGACTTGCTGCCGTCGGCGAATATTGTAAGGACGCCGTCGTCGGTCAGTTCGTAGCCTGTGACGTGTCTGGACCATTCGATATGGTCTTCACAGCCCTCGGCAAAGATCTTGCGCATATCTCCCCGAGCAATCCCTACAACCTTGCCGTCGCGCGATGCCAGATTCAGAGGCATTGTCTTCTCCGTCTGCTCGCCCGTCACGGCATTAAAAACGGTAAAGCCGCTACCACCGGTTTTGCTACACTTGTCCCAAAAGTGCTGCCATGTTTGGGCATCGAGGACCGACTCGATGGCGTCCAGACCTTCTGCCGACAGGCGCAGTCTGTAGCCCTGGGCGCGAAACACGAAGGTCGCGTCGCGCTCGAAGATCTTGAAGGGGATCTTGGACAGGCGGAGAGATTGGGCAAGAAGCAGTGACGAGAGGCCGGCGCCTGAGATGAGGATGGGCTTGCTCGCCGACATTGTGTTCTGGTTGAGCTATATACTCGCTCTGGGCTACGATCTTGTAAAGAGGAGAAAGGGGTTGGAATTCTTGCATCAGCAGCGGCGTCTATTAGACTCTAGTTGCTGGAGTGAGGATTACCTCAGCCTGTCAGCCATGGCGTCAGCCTCAACCTTTCGTCTCCACTGAAACACCATGCTGTTATCAGACTAGTCCCTGTAGCTGGTTTGATTGAAACGAGACTGGCTTACTGGCTTACTGGACCAAGCCAGACTGGGACTCTGAAGCTTTGAGCCCGCAACCTTGCGGCCCTGAAGCTTTCCTATCGAGGTGTCTCGGTCCAGAGAAGAACCCGTTAATCTCGGAAACTCGTAACCTGGGTTAAATAACGAAAAATATGTGTTTATATCAATACCAAGGTACGGCTAATTAGCCATTTTATAATTAAAGGAAGACTTATTTATATATATTCTAAGATTTAAACGAAAAAGCGGCTCGGTATGTCGGCATTGGCGGGCTATATCGCAAACAGGCTCACGATAGTCATCAGTCACTCGCTGTGCCTTGGTGCTCATCTCTTTGTGGTGTAAAGCTACTAACATCAAGGTCTTGTAATTTCTCTCCATATAGACTCCTCCTAGAACCTTTTATTATGTCCATCGGATCGAATCCCAGTCAGGCGGGCTCCGCGCCCAGTCATAGCGAGACTCATATAGAGGGTCGATCCAGTCATCAATAGCCTTAAAGGCTTCCTCCTTGCAGAACGCATCCGGCCATCCGTGCTGGCGATAGATCTGCCTCACGTACTGTATATCCAATTCGGTTCCCCAGTGCTCGGTCTGGGCACGCACCTCCTCCTCCGTGATCCTGTCCTCTCGCTCCGGCGTCTTCTCCGCCTCGATGGTTATCCTGCCTCGGCCGGGGATGAGCTTCAGGGTCCGATACTGCTCCTTGAGGTTCTCAAAGAACGTCTCGACCTGGACCGCAGTCAACATGTCGCCTTTAAGCATATCCTCGTGGATGTCGCAGTCCTTGACGTTGAGCCAGAGTTGACGGCCGAAGCTCTCGCTGCCTACGGCGATGCAGACCACGTCGCTCGGGTCCACCTCCCCTTCATCAGACCAGAACTCGAGACCCTCGTGGTAAGTCTTATGTTGCTCATAGTTTTGGCGGGTGAAGGCCGTAAAGTCCACCAATCGCGACTTGAAGTGGATGTAGGCAGTGCACTTGCTATCAAAGTAGGGCAGATGGCGCAACACCTCGATGGCATAGTCGGACTTGAAGTGCGCGCAGGATTCTGGAGTAATCTGCGGCCATCCTCCGGGCGGTGGGACCTTGAGAGCAGCCTCGTCGTAGTGCAGGGTGGTGAGAAACTTGTAGAAGTCGAGAAATAGAGCACCAAGCTCTTCGGGTGTGTAACGTGGCTCGCCAGGATCGGACTCCTCATAGGAGCCATCCTCCGAGGAAGGAGGCGTTGGTGGGCTGCTGTGACCACACATTGTAGCTTGGATGAGATGTTGGCGGTCGTTCAACGGCTAATGTGTCGTGGGAGTGGAGAGATCGAGGTATTTGTACGTGAGCAACATGACAGGGGTCCAGGTCAAGGTGACCCCAACGGGACAGGGGTTAAATGAGCACCTTAATGAGGACGTGCTAACTGCACTCCCTTGTCATAAAACATCCAGATGATCTGTTGTTTGAATGTTTTGGTGATTACCTGGATACGAATCCACCTCAACTAAAAACTATCAAGTGTGATAACAAATCGGTTGCGAGTTATCACGATACCGCTACCGCTCGAATTCTCTCCACACCCCCCAGTTGCCTCCCCTTTCCATACTTCTCTCCTGGCTCTACTTCAACGTAGATAAGCTCCTCAGTCTCCATTTGTGCCCTTCGCGTATGGCTTGGCGTAGTCCCACTTTGTTCTCTTCCCATTCAAACCCTGTGGGTTTTTGTCGTACCATTCGTCCAGCTCCAAAAGGGCAAAGCCCGGGTCGTTGACAGCGAGCTTGGTGGGCAAGCAGGGATTCACACCCAGAGCAGCGTCCCGGATCGGGTTGCTCGCATGCTGATATTTCATAGAGAATTCGGGTCGCTCGCCTATGACAATATCCATCATCATGACCTCCTTCTGGCTCGTCGGGTGCGTCGACTGCTTGTTGGTGCCGCGTTTGATGCGGTTGTACAGGTCCAGATCTGACATCTTCTCGAGAGGAGTCTTGAGGCAGATGCTCTTCCACATTGCTGCAGCACCCGCGTTCTCTTTGCCCGGCAGGTATCTAACGCGCTGGCCTCTCCTGTCCTTTCCAGCAAACTGCCAGGCCGGGTCGTTCCGCGTGAGCAGGTATGCCGGAGGGTACTCGTCCATGTCGCACCGGTCCTGGTGCTTCCGGTCCTTGTACTGCTTCCGGCTTGTATCGTGCGCATCGCGCCAGACGTTCGTCGCCTTGGCATCTTCGCGGTGCGTCGTAGTGGCGGCCTCTTGGGGGCACGTTATCGTCGCCCACGAGGGGTTGTTATTGATGGCTGAGCTGTAGTGGTAGCACGCCTGGCCCCATTTGGAAATGCATTCCGCCTCGACCTTGAGGGGTTTTGCGTTTGCCGCGTATGCCATAGACGTGACGACCAAGTCTCGGGTTTGGGTCACCGAGTTCTTGTCGCAGCTGAGGAGACGGAGCGTGTTCTTTGCAGCGCCAATTCGCTTGGTCAACATGCCGGGCCTGATGTTGCATCTCTTCTTGATGCCGCCGCCATTGTTCTGGTTGGTCTTCTTGGGCGGTTTCCTGGGCCCGGTTGGGGCCCTTGGGTTGCCCTCGTCTCCCTTCTTACCACTACCCTTCTTAATCTTCTTTGGTGTCTTGAAGCTCGATGCACCGCCCGGTATCATGTTGAGGACGTCGAAGATCTGCTTGATCTCATCTGGGACAAGATCGGTGCCACCGCACGGACTGAACCACCATCCAAAGGCATCTTCTGGCTTTTCGCCCTCTGGGTAGATATACGAGACCATCTGGGCGGCCGTGGCAGCCATGTCTGCCGTCTGTTGTCAGCGTGTGGGGTGAAATCGAGACCCAGATCAAGGGGACATACCCATGCCAGCGTCAAGCGCTTTCCCAGGGCCGGGAATGGCGGCCGTTCCAACGTCGAGAACAAACTTGAGGGCCGACATGAGGATGTAGCAGCCGATCTGAGGTGTGTTAGTGACGTCCTCACGAGCCTGCTGTGGGGGTGGGAGCTTACCTGGGCAATGATGGGCAACGCCTCGATGATGGTGTCTGCGAGCTCGTTGACGAGGAAGTTATCACAATTGCATTGTCCCGGAGCCACCAGGTCGCTCTTCCCGGGGGCCCTCTGCCAGGGGATGTCCTGGTCGAGAGGGAACAGGCCCACGCAGCCATAGTTTGAGGTTCTGCCCTCTTCCTCTGCCTCGTCCAGCAACGGCTGGCAAAAGTTTTTGCATGGCACCAGGCTATTCTCGCCCTTGCTCGTATCCTTGTAGATGTAGCACTTGTTTGCGTTCTGCCACCTCATGTCGGTATAGTTGTAGGCGTTAGGCTGCTTGTCCCAGGATAACCCGTCGTCCTCTTCATCTTCTTCATCCCCTTGATTCAATTTATCAACTTCTGTTGTGCACACATCCTCTGGGCAGTAGTTGTACTTGCAGGCAAACCTGCAAAGGCGGTTCAGGTCCACGTCCTCGCTGTCGTGGGCTACTGCCTTCTTGTTCTTGTCCTCGGCTGGGAGCTTCGTCAACTTGCCTTCACCGGTGCAAGTACACAGCGACTCTGGACAGAATCCATAGTTGCAGGTATACTCGCACAAGGAACCCGTGTTGTCCGTATTATCCTCTCCCTGGATGCAGCCTTCTCCGGACTCGGGCCTCTTGTCCGGTGTGTCGAAGTCTGTTGCTGTGAACTTTTGCAAGTCGACCGCCCAGTCTATGCTGCCGGCAAAGCTCAACCCCTTCCACGTGGCGCGTCGTGTGTCCTTGGTCTTGGGAGTCATGTAACTGACGTAGTCCCCTGAAATAAGCCCTGTTAGCAATGAAGCGAAAGATGGAGAGGGTTGGGGGGAATCAACCTTTGTAGAGCATAATGTCTGATTCAGATGAGTCGTCGTGGAAGGCCCGGATTCCGCTGGAACCTCTCCTGAGGATTTCCATGATTTCGGCAAACGCAAGATAACCTCCGGTCTTGGTGCATCTTCCAGGGTTCGCGTCAGACGTCGTTTTGGAGCCTGTGAACTCGCAATCTGGCTTCCAGCAGTTGTCTCGGGCCATGTGGAAGGATCTTCCGTAACTGGCTTCACCCACAAAAACCTTGTTGTTGGGCACACCGGCCTTCGTGACTGCGCTCTGTTTAACACGACCGCCCACATGTGAAGGGTAAGATATTTCTAAACATACTCATTGAGAGGGCGTTATTTGTTTCAGTCAAATTGACTATTTGCAGAACTGATCAGCCAACGTTGGTTGCCACATTTTGGCTGGAGAACCTACCATGACTTCGGATGCACTTCCCAGAGTTACACTGATCAAAGGCATTTGGGTTACCGTAGTCCCATTGCCCTAACAATCAGTCAGTTAAACCCTTAGCAATGAAACTCTCATTAGAATCATACCGTGTAGGTCATAGGTCATGTACACGATATAATCGACGACTTCTGCGATCTTGTCAATGGGAAATGCTTTGAGATACCAGTACGACGCGGGCGCGGCGATGGACACGAGTTTCTTCGAGTCCATCTTCTGTCTGAGAACAGTAAGGAATCTGAGATAGTCTAGACCGTCGCGTTTCTGTCCGATTGGCTTGCCGCCTACCATGATATCGGGGGCCTGCCGCTGTCAGCTATGATGAACTCGCCAGTGAAGGGCAGTAGTACTCACGCCTGGGTACTCCCAGTCAATGTCAATGCCGTCGATTCCCTCCTCATCTGCCCATTTGGCAAGGTTGGTCGCAAAAGTTTCCCGGTTGTTAATGATGGCCGAACGGATTATATTATATTTACCGGGCTCCGTTGAATCTGCCCAGCCGCCAAACGACGCGATACGCTTGGCCTTGAGCTTCTTAAAGTCGGCCCACTCACTTTTGCCCTCCTTGACCACGGGTTTCCAAGTATTTGGATCAATCGAGGCAAAGGCCCAGTGGATATGAGTGTAGGAGCCGTCTGTGTTAGCATCCTTGGCCTTTAGCCAGAGGCATTCCCGGTTTATGCCAAATGCTGAATAGTAACCAATCCTCTGGAACTCAGCGGGAGCCCCTGAATTCTGCTTGATCTTATTGCCGCAACTAGAGACACAGGTGTTCTGGAAGCCCTTCTTCTTGCTGCCTGGGCCGCCGCCCTCGGGGGAGTTATCAGTGCAGTGCCCAGGGAATACTCCGCAGAAGCCCCAGTTACTGCAGCATGCCTTCAAGGGGCAAGGATTGAGATCTGCGATCGAGATTGACTTATTTGTGGGTGCCTTTGTCCCAGGGACTAAGGGGCCGCACTCGGCTCCCTCCTGCGGCGGTGGCATAGGGGCAGTTCCAGGACCAAGACACATATTATAGCCAAGAAGCATATCAGCGCAACCAGTCCAGGCCCAGGTCTTGCCCTTGTTGAACTTCTCCAGGTCCAGGACTGTAACTCCATGCTTCTTAGCTAGTGCCGCGCAGGAATCACCATCCTTGATAAGGTGAGTCGCGCAAGTCCCGTCCTTTCCAGGCTTGGGAGGCTCCGGCTTGTACGGGTCACCGGCTGAGCAGCAGACATAGTCGTCTTCCTTTAGGCTGGCGCATAGATTCTTCTGCGGGTTAAACTTGAGAAAGTCGTTACCGCGGATGTTGCACCGAGCGGCGAGGGCGGCGCAGCTGTCTCCAGACTGGACCTGAATGTGCTTACAGACAGCCCGTTTACTGAGTAGGCTGCTCAGAAACCGAGCGCCTATGCTCTGAGGTGTTGGTGCTGGAGTTGGAGTTGAGGTTGGAGTTGGAGGTGCCACTCCGTCGTCGTCAAAATTCTTCATGCCAACAATATCGAACATGCTCACTCCCGAGAGTTTTTCTGTAGGCTTGAGGTCCCCTTGAAGAGCGCAATTTCCCTTGCTCCACTGCAGAGCTTCCTTCTGAACCGCGGCAAGGTCTCCTGAAATGTCAACTGAGACACCAAAGACTTGTTCTCGCCGGCGCCCACTGCTGCAGAGCTCGGCAACCACGTGCTCAGGATGAGAGCTGCTGGACTGGAAGTGCTTGGACAAAGCTTGAATGGACGACTTTGCAGTCGACTTGCCAAGACCAGTTCCAATGTAGATACCGGCAACGGTCTTTTGGTGATAGGCGAACAGGAAGTTCTCATCGCAGTTGTCCTTGGCTTCAAAGAACTTTTGCATGCCTTCTAGTAGGTTGGCGATCTTGGTCCCGTCCGCCTTTGCGCCGCTCGCCCCTCGTACAAGCGTGACGCTGACAGGGTTGCCGTCAACTGCACAGGCCGCGGCAGTCTTGAGAGAACCGCCCTGGAACAGCTTAGGAGATTTCTTGGGATTCTCCATGGGTGCCTGAGAGGCCGCCCTGGCACTGGTAGAGTTGGATCCCAAAGTGCAGCTGCGAATGATGATGGTCGAGTCTGGCCGGTCTAAAGGCTGCGAGACGGAGAGCTGGAGCAGCATGGGGTCATTGCAGCGTTCGAGCCGATCAGTGGATAAGTAGGGAATCCAGCTATGAGTGTTTGCATAGTCGGCACATGGTGGTGGACAGTCATGCTGATCAGGCTGATAGGTGTTGATATCGCTGATGGGCGATGAATCATCCTTGGTGACGGGATCTACAGACT
Organism: Fusarium cyanostomum; assembly: GCA_014824385.1. NCBI lineage: Eukaryota > Fungi > Ascomycota > Sordariomycetes > Hypocreales > Nectriaceae > Fusarium > Fusarium cyanostomum. Next base: position 53,886 of record JABCKW010000161.1, on the reverse strand, counting down.
TCGAGCCATCGAAGCTGATGGCAGCCCGCGCAATGCTGGTCCCCAGAAAAATGGAGGTAAGCATAGACCTCAAGCTGGACCACATTGTGGCATGCTCAAAGCGAGAGGTAGTTTGAATGAATGAGGGTGGCAAGAAGCGTAACGAACGTAGCTATGAATGAATGGATATAGTGAAGAACGCTAGCAGAGACGTAAGTGAAGAAAGGGAGTGTAGATGCGGTTGGACCAGCTAAACACGGCACGCAGACATTCGGGACAAAGCTATATATGTCATTACATCTACTGCAAGTCCTATCTCCAGCAAGCACCAAAGTCTCTGTCCACGCTCAGCAGAACGTCTCAAGGCGTGAGCAAGGATATCGCTCACAGCATAGCCCAAAAGGACTGCTGGGATCCTCCCGGGCGTGAAACAGTTAACGACCGCGGCCCGCTCCGGTCGTAGACGCCCTATCTCTACCTGTAAGCGATGAAGGGCCACGGCAAATTTCCGAGGTTCCGTTGTATTTGCTCCTATGCACAAGGATAATGTTGTGTTGATTGACCCCAGACATAGTCTTGGCAATGCCGAGACCCAACTCTGAGACGGCGGAAAAAACTGAGAACGAATGATACCGCGTTAAATCAGCGCATGAGGATCTCGGAGTAGGTGTTTAACTCCTGTCATTATTGACCTTGGGCAAGCTACTGTCTTATTGGGAAGTCCGGATATGTTGGTTGGTCGATATGGTAGGGTTGTATTACTGTTGGAGCGTGCATGCATTGCATCTCAACAACCCATGGGACAGGGCAGTCAGTCTGACATGCAGACGCGGGAGTAGGAAACCCGCCCGAAAGTCCTGATGTGTTGGTTTGGCCAATTCGGTACCTTCTGCTTCGGGGAACGTTGCGGCGAGAGCATCGTGCGTTGTGCATCATCGGGCGAGATTGTGGGACTACAAGTGGACATTCCAGGCGATAGCTGAGCGATTAACAAAGGGCCGAGGATGAAACCGGGGTTCTCCACTTGCGCCGGTTCCCTGATTAGGGAGTTAAAGTTGACCAACTAGACTCGTCAAGTTATTGGAGTAGAGTCGCGAGTTCATGGTCCAACGTTAGCTTGCAATGACTAAATGGATGTATCCTATGCACTCGGCAGATTCCTGCCATCCAACCCGGTGGAGTCTTTTACCTAACTTGTTGGTTGGTTGTGGAAAGTCAAGAGTTCTTGGAAGGTAAAGAGACCGGCGTCTCTTTGTGTTTAAGCGGATCTGGCAAGTTAATGTGGTGGGCAAGGCCCAGGTTGAGTTGAAGGAGAGGCCGTGATCCTGCCTATGATACTACTGCATTTACATGAAGGCTCATGTTCCTTAGATGCTAAAGAACAATATTGCCCCGGTCGCAATTGGCGGTCAAGCTTGAGCAGCGAAACCCCGTGTGCGGACACTGATAGATCCCAACGGGGATCGGTTAACCATTCTAGGGAGCTTTACAGGCTTGGAAAGTTGGGACAAGTTGTGAAGTCATGATAGACCGTGCTTTCTCGTTTACGCATTGCGTACAGGGGAGTTGTCGTTTGAGTCGGCTGATGTTGTGGGTTTTGAACTGCTACCCATCTAATAGATAGCCAATCGTCACTTAGCTGACCCGCCTCAAGTGACGATGATTCCACAGTGTTGGTACCCCCTTGTAGAGCAACAAAGGGTCATTACAGCCGAGCCCTGCAAGCTCAGCTTTATAGTAGGGCTCACAAGGATGTCGATGCTTGGCGGGACTTGTCTCCCACCCTGCCCTCTGTTGACGGTAACGCCACTGCATGTTTCCTGACTCGCCCCTTTTCTGCCGCCGCTTGTCGAATATGAAAGCCCCCTAGGGTTGAATAAATAAGAGAAGCATATCATTCTGGGGCGCCATCTGCGCACCGGCACTCGAATTCTTGCAACGACACTCTGCCAACATGCGAACGACAGCAGTCCTCGTTCTCCAGGCCACGGCTGCCGCGGCATCCATCTTTGACACAATCCTGCCCACCACCAAGGGCACCATCACCAGCGACCCGTGGCAGTGAGCAACGCAAACGTTCGAGTCGTACTTTGACGTTCCCAAGCCGACGGGCAAGCTCCTGGACGCCGTCCTGGACCATGGCGACGCGCTCCTCAAGGGCTGCAAGTCGACCATGACGGACGCCATGGGCATGTCCGCGTGCACTTTTCCTCCCCAGTCAGACTGGTGCGCCTTTACCAAGTCGGCGCCCTCGAGCCTACTGCCCGCGTACTCGTCTTACGGCAGCGTAGCCTCGTCGTGGTGGGCTAAGCACAGCTCCGCCGCCGTCGAGGACGCTAAGTACTGCCCCAACAGCTGGTTCAAGGCCATGAACTCGCTGCCCTACGGAGCCACCTGGCTCAACGACACCATCGCCTTTGCAGGCTGCTATGCCGCGGCGCACCCGACCGGCGATGTGAAGACGACGCTGGTCGCGACCGCAACGACTGGCTTGAAGAAGGCCGAGGGTGCTGCCAAGTCTACTGCCACTGCAGACAACGCCAATGGTGTTGGCAGACGGGATGAGGTTGGGATGTGGGTGGTAGGGGCGACTGGACTCGCCGCGGCGGCTGCGAACTCGATTTTGTAAATAGCACACGGGGTTGGGCTCGATTTGCGGATGAAAAGGGCATGTAACGCATAGTTCTTCATTTCCTCGCTGGGCATGTCGAGGCTTGGTCTGCTGGGGACGTGTACTCGTTGGTCTGTCCTGCTGGTAGCCCTCTTCTCAGCTCCATGGCCATTTGCCAGGATATTCAGGTTAAACCATTCATCCAAATGCTGAAATATCACCTCGCGATTTGCACTCTTCTCACCTCTTGTCGATTCTTACTGCAGTTTGTTCGACTGCAGAAAATATCGCCCGGAGGCCGATATCAGCTTGAAGATTTCTTTCGACTTGTGAAATCATGTCGCACATGTCGAGGCCAACAAGGAATCTCAAACCCCATGTCTCGCCCTGGAGATAGCCGTAGGATAAGAGGGTCGGCGGCAGATCCTCCGAGCTCGAGGGAAGCTTAATTACGCGGTCCGTCCCTTGCATGTTGCATGCTCTGCAATCTGCGCCAGGGTCTTTTTTTCATGTAACGCCTTTGCATCCCTGCTGCCGTCCTTGGCTGCTAGCTTCGGCCTCTATACTAAGCTCTCACCTCCGACGTGCCTGGCCAAGCCTCGTTTGGCTGATACCGACATCCCGTGTGCTCCACATACGATGTCACACATAGTTGGTCTTCTGGTCTTAAAGACTTAAACCAACGTGAACAGCTTCTTGTTGGTTGCTACGAGCGAGCAACATAAGCCCACTCTTTAATACTCCACTACTTTTTGACCCCTACGTCTCGCCTCACCCTTCAGATTTGACAAAGTCACTCCCTGTCCTCTCAGGCGATTCGAGCATTTGGTACTGGGATGACCGAGCTCGTACACCTCCTCATCGTGCTGCCAAGTCGGAGAGAGCCCTGCGGATCTTTGACTTGTTCCTCGATCCTCGCATGGAGTCATTTTACCTATTAGGCCGGAGGCCAAGACACCTGTTGGCACCTCCCGGTTGCAGCAACTCCAGGTCAACCCCTATAGCCGTGCCACCAGTGAGCACTTCACAACCCTGCATCATGTCGGTTCGAAGGAAATTGCGGTTACCGTCGACCGGCATGATCTTTTGTTGAGAATATTCCCGCCGAGAGACCAAGGAAACCCCCGGTTTTCTCAAATCTATGGCATGTTCAACTCTGGGGCAGCCAACATTCCTCCAGCCATCAGACGACGGCTTCCTGCCGGGCCGATCGAGCCAGAGCCTGGTAGTTCCCGAGGGATCTTGGCGGTGCAGGTACTTTTTAGTCAAGACCGTATGATGACAGGGTCGAGCGGGATGCAATTCAACTATATCTCCAACACAGTATCCGCTGCCGACTCCCAATCTTCAGCCAGCTCTGGAACCTCTCCACCCACGCTCACATCTGCCTTGATCACCATGTTTCTGCCACTCATAGCCGCGTGTATCGTTGGCGGCACCCAGTTGGCTCAGGGTGCTGCTGTCCGGCCTCGAGGAATCGAGCCGAAGAAACCCTCATGACGACAAGACCACCAAACACTGCAGCTGGTGGCTCGATTACGATGAGAAGATGACCTGTGATGACCTCTTGGGGAACAACTTCATCACGATGAAGCAGTTCCAGCGTTGGGTAAGTTCATTATTTGCCGACATTCGTCAGCGGGGACTAAACTGACCTTTTACACAACATAGAACCCATCCATCAAGGATAACTGCCAGGGCCTGACCATTGGGCGATCCTATTGTGTCGAAGCTACCTTTGAGCCGGAGCCGGAGCCGGAACCAAAGCCGGAGCCGGAACCCACAAAGAAGCCTGGGCCGTCGCCGACGAAGCCATCAAATGGTGAGACTCTTGTCTAAACCTGGTCAGTTGGTTGATGGATTATGCTGACCCTTATAACCAGGCATCGAGACCCCGGACAGTATCCAACCTGGCATGGTCACTAACTGCGACAAGTTCTATCTCGTCCAGTCTGGCGATGGCTGTGCCGCCATCGCCTCCAAGCACGGTATCACGCTGGTCCAGTTCAACAAGTGGAACACCAAAGTCGGGAGTAACTGTGGTGGACTGTGGGCCAACGCCTATGCCTGTGTCTCCATCATCGGTCATGACCCTACGCCGAGCAAACCTACCACCACGACAAAGGTTAACCCAACCAACGGAATTGAAACTCCTTCGCCAATCCAAAACGGTTTGACGAAGAACTGCAACAAGTTCCATAAGGTCAGGACAACCACAACATGCACATCAATCCAAGACTACTATAAACTACCGCTAGTCGACTTTTATAAGTGGAATCCTGCCGTAGGGACGAATTGCCAGGCTCTTTTGGCTGATTACTACGTCTGTGTCAGCGTAGTCGGTTGGAAGCCACCTACTCCTACTGAGCCTGAGAAGGGCAACGGCATCGCGACACCTACGCCTACCCAGACCGGGATGACCAAAGACTGCAATAAGTTCCACCTGGTAAAGAAGACAACCACCTGCGCCTCGATCCAAGGCTACTATAAAATCACTATGGCAGACTTCTACAAGTGGAATCCTGCGGTTGGCTCCAAGTGTACAGCCCTGTAGGCAGACTATAACGTGTGTGTTGGCGTCATCGGTCAAAAGCCTACGCCGACGCAGCCACCCAAGGGCATCCAGACCCCCTCGCCCATCCAGGCGGGAATGGTCAAAAACTGCAAGAAGTTTCACCTAGTCCAGAAGACAACCACCTGCGCATCGATTCAGAAGTACTACAAGATCACCATGGCTAACCTCTACAAGTGGAACCCTGCTATTGGTTCCAAGTGCACAGCTCTATGGGCAGCCTATCATGTATGCGTTGGCGTCTGAGGAAGTGTGTAGTTAATGCAGATCAGGATGGAAGCACTGATCCTTTAAGATCAAGCAATATGAGCTAGTTATTATTGGACCCAGCCCGCGAGAGATGCAATAATGATTAGATAGCCCGGATTATACAATAAGGAACATTTATACTTATTGACGCAAACCCAATTACCATATCTAAAAAGGGACAAAGAAGTGACATATCTTAAACATAACGTTCGAGAACCTTCCTCTTGCGGGCAGGGTGGTGAAGGTGTAGCCGTGGCTATTGACTCGCTTGCTAGGGAGCGGCAAACGAGCCATCATATCTAATACGGGCTTGGAGATTAATATATTCGAGTACAATGCAATCTTTAGCACTACCGACCTAACTCTGGTTGCTGCTAAGCGGCCCAAGATAAAAGGAAGAGTGCTGAACTCGGCTATATCGCTGCTATACAAGAAAGACATCAAGCCTACAGAGACGTACTCATATAGGCTGCCTTTCGCAAGATTTGTCGACGCCGCCGCTACGGGTCAATGTAAAGCCGCGACACATGCTACTTTTTCACGGGCTTGCACAAGATGGTTATGGGCTCTTTGTACTATAGCAATTAGGCACCTAATGGGGATGCCTTAGGGGCCCCTTCCTTGACAGTGAGGTGGTCCTGCACTGGCAGTGGCGGCACTGGCAGTGTCACTGTCAAGATGGAAATTCTTGACTGCCACGAGACGCGTTACGCTAACGCGCCTTCCCAATGCTCAAAAACCTGATTTCTCTCCTCTCCATCCTCATCATCCTCTCCTCTTCATACTCATCATTCTATGCTCTCTAGCATAGAGCAGTATTCGAACCAGTCCCACGCCGAGAGTCGTTGCCTTGCCCCCGAGCACTTGTCTTGTCTTGCCTCGCCTTGACCAGCCGCCCATCTCCATCTCTGCCGCTCTCTGTACGTCCTCCCCTGCCTCGTCTTCTGCCTGGAGTCTAACCGGTATCGATAGCATCACAAACACACTCGAACTCGGCCGAGATGGAACTCGCTACCTCGACCGTCAACGTCACTTCTGTGATTACACTGACGACCATCATTACTACCTGGGTCACCTTCGCCCAGCTCTTCGAGCCTGAGCCTGGTTATGCGACGGTCGGTGGTGGAGACACCACTAACGACCATGTCTCTGATATCATCGATCAACTGTACTTGGCTGAGTGGGCATTGCTGGGAGTTGGCGCCTGGCTCGGGAAGATTCATGGTGCCCTGTCGGATCTCTTCTCTTCTCTCAACACCATCTCCACCAACGTTGCGCCTCTGTTCCCGAAGTTGGGTATCTTCGCTTTTCTGGTCTCGCTCCAAGGCTTGTTTGGTGCTCGGATTGCAGCATTCTTTGGACGCGTCCGCAAGTGGGCATACGACCGCAAGAACTTTCTAGACTATTTCGACTTGATTGGCGCGGCTTTGGAGCGACTCCAGCGACTTCGTCGACTTTCTCGGCGCGGCTTTTTCGACTTGGTTGCCGCGGTTGTTGTCGCGGTTTTGTGGACTTTGGTGGCGCTACCTTGTCTTATTGGCGTCGACTCTGTTTCTGCTTGCGTACGGGCTGTTGCGTGGTGTCTGTCCCCTTTCAGACTCTCAGATTCTGATCAAGTTGCCGCCGAGGACGCCCAAGTTGCCGCAAATGACATGTCGCCAAATGCCAACGACGAATTGCTGAAAAGCATCAACACGGCCCTTTCGACGCTTACCGACGCTGTTCAGGCCATCGCCGACTCCTCCTCAAAGCTTGCCGCCAACGACGAATTCCTGAAAGGCTTCGACACGACCCTTTCGACGCTTACCGGCGCTGTTCAGGCCATCGCCGACTGCAACTCAAAGCTTGCCGCCAACATGAACACCATCGTCAAGAACAACTCGACGCTTGTTGAGAGTGTCCAGTCCATCGCCGAGAGCGACGCCATGACCAAGATCGCAACCTCGCTCGAAACTCTGGCAGCCAACAGTACCCAGATGGCGGATGTTACCCATTCTTTGGATCAGATTGGCAAGCATGCTCAAGAGGCCGCAAAGGATCGGAACAAGGCCATATCCGACGTCGCCAAGTCGCTCGAAACTCTGGCTACCAGCAACGCGGCAATGAGCAGCACTGTCGGTTCCGCCCTGGAAATGGCCAATAACAGGGTCGCCGAGCTCGATGAAAACCTCAGACAGGTCAGGGCAGATCATGAGGCTGAGAAAGCAACGGCCGAGGCTCTTAACGCGCCGCGTTTAGCCTAAGACTGAACTGGACAGTGATTGATTGGCCAATCGGCCATCTAGCTAAGTCGACCAACTTGGTTCGCACTTTGGGATGACATCCGGACATGATGGACGTTCACATTGTATGTAATAATAATAGCCAGGGTGCTAGGGACCATTGCCGCTATGTACGCGGTCTTACTTCTAACTGTAGTTGACATCAAACCAGTGACGATCTGGCGTCGTCATCATACTCATATTGTCTTTGAACATCAACGAACAGTGATGCCAGATAACCTATTTACTAAATGACACCCCTGCCACCACAGTCCGGCCCACACGGTCTATTAGTAAGCTGACGATGATGATCGTTAGGACTTGCGGTCACGATATAATAATTCCTACAAGCCATATCCCCGCACGTCTCTGGAACTCCACCAGCACCATCCCAGCAATAAGATCCTCGATCTAGGGCATGATACCAATCGTGGGATGGTACATCGCTTGTATGATCCAGATTGATCCATCTTTTGTATATAAATTTCAAACACGGCATCCGGCCAGGTAAGATCTCAGTCTCACAGCGGTGAACTTCAACTCCCGTTCGTATAGTCCTTATTATAGTCCTGTGAGTCCCTTCATTGACCAGTTTGTCATGCTTTCTCCTCGACAAGCTGGGCACTGTGGGTTCCAAACCGCCCGAGAGCTCTAACTCGTCGAATGAAAGACAGTCACAGCCCCGGAGAAAGCAATCCATCTCGGGAAGATGATTTGGCCATTGCTCTGGTGCAATATATCGGGCTTCATTGTCACGCAAGGTTCGAACCGCTGTTTGCATTTCGCTCGCCCGGAACTGCTCGTTGTTGATGCCTCTGGGAGTAAAGACTGGGCCTGTGTGGGCGGTCCATTTGATGGTGAGCGCGGAAGCATGCCCGCCTGTAATATGAATCCAAGCACTTGGTTGTGATCCTTTACTGCAGCAGTTCGCATGGTGGCTGGGATGTTTGCAGGTCTTGGCCATCTTGATGCCAGACCAGATGTCCCAGGAGTCGAGACAGGACTGAATGGTTTTCCAAGAGATAACTTCGTGTTCGCAGAGACGCACGTAGCCCTCGTGTCCTACACATATACGATCCTCTTGTTGCTGCCTTTGTTTGGGCGAAAACGCTGCCCAAGGATGGTCCAAGTTGCAGCCGACGCAGTGAAGCCAATCTTGCTTGTAACGGGCAGCAAATTTGCAAACCGTAGAAAGTCCGGCCTTGTGCCTCATCTCAAACCCTTGTTGACACTCTTCGCAGAGAAGATCCCTCCGCAGTCGAGCTCTCAGCGTCTTAAGCGATGGAAGATCCGGCGGCTGTTTCTCGTCCAGAGTCCCACGCAGTCTGGAAAAGTGACCTGCAAAGTGGCTTGAAGAAGGTTTGAAAAGTTTGTGTTCCAAACAGTGTTTGCCCGCAATGATAGCATGGGCGCCTACATGGCAGTTACGTCCATTATTCCTATGCTCCTGACAGCTCTCGCACTTCCAGTACATTGAAAATGGATGTGTTCGGAACTCGTAATCATCCACCAGGTGCCGAAAGCGGTGAGATACCTGTCGAAGGCAGAAGAATGAAGCTAAATCTTCACCTCGAGCAAGATGTCGTAGTATTTTGAGGAGCAGCTCGTCCGGAAGCCTGTAAATGAGGCTGTTGCTGGCATTGGGCAGAGCTGCAGAGAAAGGCTGCTCTGTAAGTTCGCTGCCGTGACTAAAACGATCGTGTTGTTCTTCCCCATCCAGCGTGGTAGCGGGTTGTTTGATTTCTTCTTATGGATGGTTAATACATGAAGCTCAGGTAAGGGATATATGTGCCTACCTGAGGGGCGAGACTCGAAAGGATTTGTGAATGAGCCAAGAAGCTTGAGCAACCATTCTTGAATAGCAGCCATCTTTCCGGCGCTGATGTAAAGAGTCAAGTAGATGCGACTTAGCTGGTCGGTGATGGTGCTATGTATCATGTTGACTGTACTGAGGTAATAAAGAGAGCCAAGGATGATCTGTCGTCAAGCGGCAGACGCGCGACTTTTATAGATGACTTGAAAGGCCACATCATCTTATTTCCTGCGTCAAACTTAACTGGTCTCATGCACGACCTTTTTCCGCATATAAAGTTCTATATTTCCTGCACAGTGAAACTGATTCACTTCGAAGTACGCACGAAGTTAACAGGAATGTGATTTTTTCCCTTTTTGAATGACCTTAGTCGGCGGTGGACGTTTCTGAGTTATAGGGCAAGATATTTCGCGCTCTGATTTCTGACTGCTCGTGGGTAGCTATCTAGCAAAGCGCCTTTGACGACTTTATTAGTGCCTCAAACTACAATCACACGTCTTTCACCCTAGGAACCATTTAAATTGATGCCGACAAGCTGCTCACCCCTTGGCCAGAGGTACCCGTAATAGAAGCTCGACTGACAGAGGCCACTATGTTAACTGACCTTTGCTCTCTCAAAACACAGTTTTTCCACATTTCAAGGATCATAACCCAATGCTTACACAATGACCTAATTTAAGCTTCTGCTGCGGCTGCTGCAGCTGCAGAAGGGAAGACTCAACCAAATGCATCACTAGAGGTTATTCCGACAGAGGCCACATACATTGCTGCCACCTTGATTGCATTCAGAGAATCAAGGCCGTAGGGAAGACACCGAGGATCCGTCGTGAATGCCTTCATGCGGAACCATCAGAATGAAGAATGACTTTTCCTTTAAGCTTGTCACAGCAACACACAAGACCCCAATTGGATCCGATGCTTGCTGAATCTCCTGCTGGATCGAGACAGACGCCCTATGGTCTTTCCAGACAGGCTTCGTAAGACCTGGGATTGTTTTCAGGTACAAGATGTCACTCTCGAGGCAGCTGAGATCCCGAAGGCTGCAGAATTTGTCAGTAACATAATCAGAAATGCCTCGGGCTATTGCTGCCCTGTCTGATCCCCAAACCTGCGGCGACACCAACCCAGCTAATCTTTGCCGCCTGAAGCCCATGTTTCTCTATACGAGCAGAGATGATTTAACGGGACTTGATCGTTGATGAGACAACCCAGATATCTCGACTCACTCTCGATATCAAGCTATACGTAGTTTCGAGATGAAATTATATAAACGGCAGTCGCTATAAAGCGGTATGAAAAGGGAAAGATTACCTCATAGGCCTTGTTATGAGCGCTGTCTCGCAACTCCATTCTCTACGAGCAGCTCCATAACATCCTCACACTCCAGTATCAAAGGCGGAATCATGGTCTGGAACAAATTGTGTGGCACACGATCCTCACCCTCTGCTGCAAAGTCCTCGCAACTACCAGCACACCACCACATGCCTTGAGGCTCCATCCGAAGACGGAATGTACCGTCTGGCAAATCAGACAGTAACCTGCTAATGCCTACATGCCTGACAAGCGGCTCACCGGGCTTGAGGGTCACAAGAAGCTCCAGTTTCGGGCGCGGGTCGTGCTTCTGGTATAGGCCGCAAACGCCTGGGTTTGTCGTTCCGCGCACAATAGTATTAGTGGCGGTGTCGACGACCTGAATGGTCGCAGCGGGTTCTGGTTTCTCTGGATCGATAATGCGAGGACGGGGGTCGGGTGGAAGCTCTTCTTCTGATTCCATAGGACGAGAAAACGCTGGCGGCCGCGGGTTTGGACAGTGATAGCTTCGGTACCGGTTTTCAAGACTGTAATTTCAAGTAGTGTAACACCGCCTTTCCCATCATCGCCAATGTTGTTCCCTTCGCTTCTGCACCATTGCATTTGGGTCTGTACCTTTGGCGGCCAGGGTAGAGACGGCACCGCCGTGAAACTGGCTCAGCCATCTGCTCTGCTACTGACTAGCTTCGACTTTGCACTTGACGTTGATAGCTTTCCCTGTTCGTTCAGGGGCTCCACCTGATCGCCTGATCGCCGTACGTAAACCCCTTCCCGCCCAGATCCTCGCCTGCCTTGTTACGAATCGTATACTTCTTCCCGGGCTCCAGCAACGCCGCGAGCTCGCTGCTGGGATCGATGTGGTACCGATATATTGACAGAGCCTTTTTCCAATTCTCTGTTCTGCCGACTGGCGAAGGGAGAGTCAAGTAAGATTCCTTCTGGCTCTCGGTTTGACTCAGCCGCCCTACATCAACTTCTGTTTCGCGCCTGCTTGCCGCATCGTGCATACGTAGTGTGAGTAGCTTATGAGAGAGCGCATATGGAACATCCAGAATCGAATTTGCTGTGTTCAGGACTAAAGGTCGGGGATCCGTATCTTCTGATGAGCGGCGACAGAGACCAAAGACAATGCTGAAGGGTAGGTTGCCGGAGCGGTCGAAGACCTGGTATCGACTGTTGATTACTGTGTAAATCTTCAATTCATCCATGACTTGCAGGGTGCAAATATGTAGTCAGGGGATTCAAATAGAAGAGTGACAAGGTTCAAGCTGAAGCTGAGCTGGTAGCAGGCGTCTTCTCGGCTGTTAGTATAGGGAAAGAAACCCGTCGGTTATGAGAATAGGATGTTTCCATGCGATGGATGGTGATGCGGGTCATAAGATAGATATTGCCTCATGGGCGCCCTGGTATGATTATTCATAGCCTTGTACCATGTCAACAACGTCTCTATGACGTAGCTAGCAGCATGTAAATGTAGATGCTGTGAGTCACCTGGTGGTGATACTATAGTCTGCAGCCGATCATATCTTGTCATCAACACCGCCGCTAAGCCGCGGCCAGCCGCCGTGAATGCGTCGCTGCGAAAGCCTTGAGACTGATGTCTCTCAAGGCGCGATAACTGGAATATAAACTCGATGAGCTGCTATAAAGTGCTAGAAAACATTCGTCATCAGTTTGTGAGTATATCTGCCCTGCAATGAAGGCAGGTCTCCTTCTCCTAATCATAACAACCTGATTTGTCCCACAGTCGTGTTATGAGCTGAGTTGTCTTAACCAGACTTGGAGAATATTACAATATATAAATAATCTATTCTACATCTATAAGCCTCTTATTTATACTTGTCCAAGAATGAAAAGTACCTATTGAAGACTGTTATGCTGACCTATCAAGATGCGGTTCTCTTATTGGTATGCCTTTGGCTGATACACCTTTGAAACTGGTTATGGTGGACAGTAAACAGTCGACGGTCGCCAGTGGCCGATTTCCGCTCTCTCAGCCACTGCAGTTTTCACCAATTTGGCAACTCGTTATTCATAGCCTTTCAGAAAGCGTTGCTCTACTTCAATATATTGTTCGTGCGGCCCTAGATCCAGATGTTTCACCTTAGTTACCCATGAGCAACCACGCAAAGACGAACTCAACCAGCATGCAATACGACTGAAAGCCCTGGCTTGACATCATTTCACTAAGCCGAGCCTGTATGCAAAATCAACCCAAGGCTAGGTGCAGACTTCCATGGTCCGTCTTTGTTCGGCAGTGTCCCCGTTCAGACACATTTTAAATCGGGCTACTGTACTTGATACTGCCAAGTCTAGCCTGGAAAGGTGCAGGGACGTACTGTGCCTATTTCGAACCCTATTACGTCCGTAGATAATGCCTACGACAGGACATCTCAACGTCGACGTGGGCAGCAGGATGGTCGAGACCATCGGGGTTGAGCACAATAGTTCTTTCAGCTTCCATCTCGGCGTGACTTCCTGGCTGTATACGACCCTTCTTTCGCCACTTCCTTGGTTACTCTCTCTGCTAGTTTCAAATAGTTTGTTTCTAATAAGCAGCCTAACTGCTTGTCAAGCGCTCAACCGAACTGGGCAGCATGGGGGCATCGGGCAGCACCTAGATATTCTCTAGCGTGTTAAACCCCGAACCCAGAAGCAACTACTTGAGCTGGCACTATAGAACTGCCGACTCTAAGAGAGGCTTTCGTTCAAATTTTGCGACCTGTCGGATCCAGTTCAGTCAATGTTCGCCGCCGGTGAATCCAACAAGCCTGGCTGTGGCAAATCGTTGAGACCCACCATGGATGTTCTTGAGCGTATCAATCGTAGCCTCCTGTAGCGCTAGCAAGACCTCGTGTGCAATATAGTTCCTATTGGGACCGGTGCGGCGGAACGAATGAGGGGCCGAGCGAGCGGAAATTAGAGTTTGAAGTTCCTGGAAATGATCGCTATGCTTGTCCATTCGCCTTGTGAGACTTCCCTCGAGTTATACCCAGCTGTAAGTGGTGGAGGTATCGTCCCAGAACCCTGCAACATCCACACCAGCATTCCCGGGGCTCCCGTACGAGAATGAGGGAAATTCGGCATCTGCTGCCTGCGACGTATCGTCAACGTCTCGGTCAAGTCCAAAGCGGAAGAGGAGGCCCTGCTTTGCTACCGACTAGTCGGATCTGGACCATGCCTGTAGCCAACATCAGTATAGTTTGAAAGTACCTCAGACACGTCCAGTTACTGGGGATTCTCAAAGAGGATGCCTGAAATAAAGGGGTGTGGGCAGAATCGGGGGCAGCCTGGAGTTGCTTCCGAGAGCGTAACCGAGGGGTCAGGACAGCGCTAATACAGTACTGTCACATCCACTGACTTATCAGTTTATCTCCAGTCAGATGGCCATCATTATTGCCTCTTTCTTGTTAGCGTTTGATTTTCGCCATTAGCATGACCGTCACCATGGAGGAGACAAGCACATCCTAACACCGGTTTACTATTAGGTATTGCAAAAGGTTGGATAACTATCATATTCACCTATATACTCTACCACTTGCCCTACTCAACCCAAGCATTATAAGACTCCCAGGGCGTTTTCCATGATTTCAGCTCGGAGCTGTTGTGTAGCTCCGTACTTGGTAGGATGGACACTATCTGGATGATACACCTTGCAGCCGTTGTACACTGCAATCCAGACGGATGTCAACCCCATGTCAGGCCAAATGTTTATCGCACCACATCTTCCTGTGGAGTACACCACCCGTGTCGATCCTTGACTCGCGGCTCGGGCCTTTGTCACCTCACAGCGGCCCGGGCCTTTTCCTTAGCCGATACGAGCTAGTCAAATGCGCGTCACGGAATGTTACTGCAATTTTTGACATGAGACCCATAGAGGACTTCTGCGTGATTGGACGACATTAGTGGCATGGGAAGTCTTGAACAGCAGTGGTCCGATGGTCCGATGGATACGGGTGGTAGAGCTCCGAGTCTTGATATCACTTTACCTATCCGATAGGCCAACGATTTGAGTACATCCTTTTATCCTATCAACCACGAGCGCCATGTCCACCAACGAGAGTACCTTGCGTAGCGGGCTCGCATGAAACCAGCCGACTGGTCTATTCGTCCATCATAAGAACTGTGTTCTGTGTTAATGTGGAAGCACCTTGCCTTTGAGAGAGCAAGGGGCAGTTTACATAGTCCATCATAAGGTTATTCGTGACTTGGTAATCTCATTACTTGATGCGACGGGACTCTATTGTATAGATTATACCTTGGCCTTTTGCTATCATGGCACTCTGAGGCCCTAGAGATAAGAAACGAATGCGACAGGCGACTGTATGGCAGATTGGGTTATGAGTGCTAAACAAGCGCTGCTTTAATGTGCACAGGGATCCTTGCCTGTTCTGGCTTCAGATGGGTTTATACGGCTTTTTGATAAAAGATATATAGATTTTAACAGTCCATGTGTGTCCAGCTCCCTCACCCTCTCAACCGCCATCTTCGTCATCCTCTCCCTCATCCCCTCCTCACCTTCTCCATCATTCTCTCCTTCACCCTCGCCCCACACCCCACCGTCTTTCCCACCGCCTCTTCCTCTCACCGAGGCATCTAGCAGTTTTTGCTCGGCCGAGCAGGAATAACAAGCGTGGTGCCGATGGGGAGATTAGTTGACCCCCACAGCGTGTTTGCAGCCATGATGGCCGCAACATCTTCACCGTGCGTAACGTGTAGATCCCAGTAACGATCTCTAGATACAACCACGTGCGTTGTGGCAGGATCAGTGGGGATACAGCATTGGCTGCTGCTAACTACGGCCTCGCAACCCGAGGGGCGGAATGTCAAAGTATCGCTGACATCGATACTGTTGATATCCGTCAGAGCGTTGCGAGTCGCGATGTTGCACACGCCAACGCCGGAGGCGGACGCAATGCCAGAGAGGACCTCCCCGGAAGCGACGACATGGGTTACCATGGCACCACATTGACGGGCTTCCTATGTATTTTAATGGTTAATACATATTCTGTTGTGTGTTGTTTCAAGAAATGCGAATCGAAACTTACAAGTTTCGCCGCCTTTGTCGGCTGCGCTGAAGGTGCAGGCTTGTGGCTGGGTGCAGCAATTGAGGCCGTGATGATGGCACTCAGCAGGAACCAAGAGCTGAAAAACATCATGGTGAAGGTTGAAAGATGAATAAGATTTAGACTTGGTGGATTGTGTATGTTCGGGAATGTCTGAGTTGCGCAGACGTGGATGATTCTATTCCTATGTGAGATGCTCTGGTGCGCGGGATCCCTCATATATATACTCGATCTCACTTATTTTCCACTATCTGGTATGGCATTCACTACCAACATCCTCCATACGAGAACCACGAGTCATACTGCGTGATGCCGGGCTACTCTCGGGAAGAGGTCGTAGACAAGATGGCCTAAACACGCGCAATGGCGGAGCATCTGTGGGCTTATCCTGAAGAAACCGGAAACCACTTCATTGTCTGAGGACCGAGTTACGTAAACTGCGGATAGCTGGACCTGTACGATATCGATATACTCGGAAAATAGCCGAGATGAGACGAGCTAGACCCTTGTGATGCCAGACGACTCAGGTGCCCACCATGCGGAAGAAAAGTCAAAACCGTATGGTGTGGGGGCACTTAGGGATGAGTAGTGAAAACTCGTACGAGGTTCTATATACTGGCGGTAGGAGCTGGGCTACTTTCAAACTGTATGTGTCGAGGAGTGAAAGCCAGAGGTTTGGATACTAGCTCAATCCCCTACAAAACTCGTTGTATGTTGCACATTACATCTTACGTCTCATCAACTTCCCAGTCTGTACTTCGAATAGTTGGAAATGACTTCCCTTATACATTCTCTCGCCATGGCTAATTGCCGAGCTGTATGTGGCATCTCCAAGGTCATCGGCACTTTATCAACCACGCTTTTTGCCTACTCTTTCTTGTCAGTACCTCTTACAGGTCCTTTTGGCTGTATTCTCAAAATCATCATTGCCATCATGGTAATCGAGGAGGCGAGCACCGTCTTGGCATGGGCCGCCTACAAGCCGATCAAACCAACCAAAGACGACAAGACGTTGCCGTTTGTGACAGTTGTAATCCCAGCATACAACGAGTCTGCATTCGTGGAGCTTGCCATGTCTTCGGTTCTAAAGTCTGACTATCCCCAACGGAAATTGCACGTCATCGCTATAGATGACGGCTCGACTGACGATACGTGGAGACACATAACCATCGCTGCTGCTGTCCTCAATGCCGCCGGTATCTCTTGTATGACCCATCGCCACGAGCACAACCAAGGCAAGCGGGCGGCTGTCTGCACCGGCTTCCGTCTCTGCAAGGGCGAGATAATCGTGTCCCTCGACTCAGATAGCATCCTGCATCCAACAGCTCTCCGCAATCTTGTTGCGCCCATCATCAGCGACGCTCGAGTCGGGGGCGTAGCCGGCCACTTGACAGCTTTGAACGGGGAGCACAAGGTGGTGCCGCGGCTCCTAGACATACTGTTCAACACGAGCGGAAACGTACCTCGAGCGGCTCAGTCGCACGTCGGAAGCTTTGTCACCATTCTCCCAGGAGCCTTGTCGGCTTTTCGAGCGTCAGCCGTCCGCCCTCTACTTGATAGGCTCTGCGAATCCACCTTCTTGGGCGCACCTCTTCGACACGGGGAGGATATTGAGCTGACGCTGGGGTTGCTTCAAGCCGATTGGACGACCAAATACCAAAGCAACGCCGTCGTTTATACCACCGTACCCGAGACAGCCGTGCGTACACTGCTCATGTACACACGCTGGGAACGAAGCTCATACGTGTATCTGTGTATGGGGTTCTTTCGTATCGGCTTGAACGGGGTTGTAATGAGATTCAAGCATTTATCAAAAGGTAACGTCAACTTGGGCGAGAGTAAAGAGACTACCAGAAGAATCAATAACGCTAACCCTGACGCCGTAGGAAGCAAGGGGACTCTTTCTAGTTCAGCTATATCTTACCTAGCTGGGAGTTTATACTTGCTGCTCAACCTGGTGTCTACAGCTTTTAGCAATCCGTTACTCATCGTTTTCTTGCTGTTTCAAACCTATCGCGCAATTTCTCACCCGGCCCAGATCCCTCTATCTATCGCGGTCACGGTGTTGCACTCATTCTGGAGCGGCCTCCTTTTCATCACAGAGGCGTTTGAGGAAGATGAGGAGGATAATGACATGCATTACCAGCCAGTTTCGTCGTCGGAAGCTGATGTGGCGGGCAAGCAGCTGGCCAAATCCCAATCGGAGCGGGGAATTCTCATAGAGGGTCGGAAAGCGAGGTTGGTTTGGCAACTGCAATATGCTGGTCTTGCTGGTCTTTTCCAAATGGTCTTTATTAGCTGGTCCTCTATTATAGCTCTGTCAACCCTTAGAAGCCAGAGCTGGCTGACTAGGTAATGACTTCGCACGCGTTGCCTAATGATCGGGTATGAACCAACCGAGGCTGTTAGTCGGCCTTTTATGTTGATCTTGGTGGGAGATTATAGGGAGATTTATATAATTCACTTCACAATTGCAAACTTATTGTTCCTACTCTAAGCCTTGGGCAAAAAGCCAGATATTTTAGACTACTCCTTCTTGTCTACTACACTACCTCTGTCTGGGTCTGTCAGCACATTCTTTTCTCGGCTTCCTTATAAGTTGCTCGTTGACTTTCTCCGTGGCAAGAATTCTCGTCGCAGCCGGTTTGTGGCATCGAGGCGTCTTGGGCGGCCCAGTGCCTTCTTTGTCCCATTCTAATACGTTTCACCTATCCAACAAAGTCCGGGTTGCTCATGACATCCGGTACCGTTGATTGTGCGTCGGTGGTGAACACTCGATCCGGTAGCTGGATGTTGTGAAGTCTACCTTAATGAAGATGACGAACGGGTCTTTCTCCACGGGACTCTTCGTGGCCTGGGCAGTTCCTTGACTGACATCTTCCTTCTCTTTCCCTCCGAAACACCAGCTGGTAGGCTAATAGCACGCCCACCATTAGCACGTGGGACTGGAACACCTCGCTCTGCGGCAGATTTAGGCGTGAAGTTATCCGGACTAACCGGTTAGCCATACAACCCCGTCCTCGATTCATTGGGAGCACCAGCCCATTTCGTATCCCAGTTGCTGCGGTGAAGGCAGGGAGCACCTAACTCGAGGCAGCGTTCGCACTTCCCCACGCATTTGTTCTGATGTTCTTTGAGTGTCTATTCCCAAGGGGAACTTGGTCTGTTTGTCGACGTGGCCAATGGGCTTCATGGCAGCTTTGGGATAGCCAGGGGTTGCAAGAGAACCAGGACATCTCCTCCAGGGACGTATGACGAGGCTCATCGGAACAAGAGCTGATCAAATGTGTAGTGGAACTAATGGGACGGGCTTTCTAACCTTTTGGCTTCGCAGAGTACGGCCATGTCGACGCCACTATCCACAACGCAAGCGGCTCTCACGTCAACCGCCTCTTCGCCGGTCTGGTAGAGACGATGCACGGTGAGAATTTCCTATCTAGAAGAACATTACCTACTCGACCACCAGATCTAATATCATTTCAGCGTACATGAGTCACTTTGACAAACTCGTCAAGTTGCCTTCGGGATTTGTGGTTGTCGCAACCACCCAGAACTCCGAGTACGCCGGAATCGCTCACCAGAAGCCAATCTATGGTACGTTTCCCCTTACCTACTTGGACCATTTATCCCAGACTCTTTCTTGGATCTTGCTGTTATCTCTCGAGATATCGATTGACTCTGGGGTCTTGCAGGCGTACAATTCCACCCAGAGCTGGAGCACGTGAGTTGACTTTTGATTTGACACCTCGCGCTTCAACTAACACGGTCATTATAGACACCGCGCGGCAGTGAGATCCTACGCAACTTCGCCATTGACATCTTTAGGGCGCAAGCTAGCTGAGTGATGAAAGATTTCATCCAGAAAGAAATCAGTCGCATCAGACACCTTGTTAGCGATCGCGCACAGGTCATCGGAGCCGTTTCTGGGGGTGTGGATTCGACCGTCGCAGCCAAGCTCATGAAAGAGGCAATCGGTATGACTATGACATTTGTATTGGACGTACTTGAGAAGCGCAAGATTATAGGAGGAACTTGTATGTCTGCCTCCTTGAATCCCTGCGGAACACTTGTAGCCAGTCATTTATACGCTCTAACTTGGAAACAGTCATCGATCTGTTTCAAAAAGAAGCGATCCGGATCGAACATGAAGCTGAGGATACACCAAACGCATGTCCCATCGAGTGGTTCTTACAAGGCACAGTATGTACCCTTCTACTTTATCAAGATCACGCTGACATTAATATGTAGCTCTACCCCGATGGGTACGTTTAGCCCAGGGTTTTTATTTTCTTTAGCATTGGTACAACGAAAGATGCTCAGCCAGTTGGCAACGGGAGCTGAGAGCCGTCGGCCCATGTCTGATTAACGGGAAGGGGCTAGCGTTGTGCTTCTAGTCACTCGATTTCACTTTATCAACAGCTGACTCGTAGCCTCCTCAGATGTAACGGTCGAAGCGAGGCCGATATTCGGTTGTGGCTGTCAAAGGGTAGGGTTTTGCAAACCATCTGTAGTCTAGAGATAGGTGCATGACAGAACAACATTGTTCTTTTTAATCGCTTCTTAGAGGGCCAAAATAGCTAAAGAACACAGTATCTACACAATAGAGACATCTTAAACAGCCCAATGCCACGCAACACTAATCTTACTCAATAAACCTTAAGATCGCCCACGTGAGACCCTGTCCTTCTATTCCAGCTGACACTGGGGCGTCCTAGAAGTAAACACTAATTGGAGGCCTGGAGCCGACAGGGTGAATCGGTCTAGTAGTCCAGCCAAAAAAGCAGTTTCGGAGTGTTTGTGTGCCAGATCTACGTTGAAGCGTTGCAGCACCAGACACGTCACGTAGCGAACCTCTATCAACCCCAACTGCTTGCCCACGCAGGAATACCGCCCTAGGTTGTTGACTTAGTATCCCCAGGCAAATGATTCACTGGACAGGTAACACTTACCGGTAGAGAATGGCGCAAATACGGAGGCATCTTTGACCAATTCCGGCCTTGTCGTCCAGCGCTCTGGGATGAAGTCGTCGGGGGAGGCGAAAAACCTATCGTCTATGACACAAGTTAGGCTGCCCTTCGTGATAGTTTCTTGGGGGATTTCCTTGCCTCTCTGCAAAGCATATGTGGGGACGGTCACGATCGTGTCTCCTGGAATGAATAGGTCCCCAGTTTGTAAGCCGCTGGCCGGCGTCATGCGCTGCAACCCAGACGGCACTACTGGGAAGAGTCGCAGCGACTCGTCGATACAAGCTTGAAGGTACTTGAGCTTGGAGAGACTTGAGTGGTTCAGTTCACTGGATCCTAAAAAGAATTGATCAATCTCTTCTTGGAGTTTGCTACAAGCAGATTTGTTTGTCGCCAACAGGAAGAACAGGCAGGTGAGTGCTGCGGCTGTGGTGTCACTGAGATCAAATTAGTCGAGCCCTATAGATCGTGTGAATAATGGTATTTCACCTTCCGGCAACGGCAATGAGTTGCATGTCTGCCTGCAAATTCATCCGATCCTGTCGGCTTGGGCTTTCGACTCCCTCATAATCAGACAAGAGCCAAGAGAAGACGTCCGGAACATCTGGCCTGTTCTGGAGACTCCCACGTTAGCTTTAGGAGTTAAAGACAGGGTAGCTGTCTTGACCAGCCTTTTCTTGATGTTCAACCTGCTTAACAAGCCAATTCTGGAACTCGACGTTCTCGCTGTTCAAGACTGGCACTGCTTTAAACAGAGGAAACATCCACATCAGACGACTGAACGCACCAACCAGAACCATGTATTTATGGACCAGTTTCATGAAGTTGTGCTCCACCACATCTGTAAGCATGTTGAAGCTCTTGCCAAAAGCCAAATCGCCCATAACGTCGAAGCTGTAGAAGCTGAACCATCTCGAGGCTTCAAACGGCATGCCTTGTGTTTCTTCGATTCGGTCGAGTAGTTGCTTGGTGTATTTGGCGATCCGAGGTTCATAGTCTCGAAGGGCTGATCATCATTGTTAGCACAGAGATTGACGTTGCACATTACACGCAGTCATGCCTTTAGTGCTGAACGCTCTATCCCAAGCCTTCCGCCGTCGAGAATGATCCTGCTTGTCTCGTGTCATGTGCAGAGAGATAGCCGGCTGTTCAATATTGTACCACGGCCCCTTTGTGCAAGGGGAGTTTTTGGAATGTATCGCATGGAAGGCTGCTGCATCGACCACAGACAGCTCAGAAGGGCCTGTAACGGTAGAGCACCCACATCAGTGAACATGAAAGGCACAAGACGAGGGTGCTACACTTACCGACTCGTACAACATCTCCGTACGCCTTGTGCAAGTCTTGTATCTCCTTGTACAGTTGGTAGTTCTTGACAGAAAGCCGAGTGATATAGACGTTGGAGATTCTCGCTGCAAAGGGCCCGGGAAATCTGTTCAAGCGGTGAAAACACACTCTATAGATGATGATGCTCGAAAAGAGACCAACAACCATCGAGGACACCAAGAACAGGGAGGAAACAATAGAGTCCCAGAAATGGTAGGACCGCCCAACAGCAACAATCTTCAACACTTTCAACGCAAGGGCCAAGCTAGCACATAGTGCTGCGAAAAGACGAAGTATTGTAGTCGTGTAGAGATCCCACTCTCCCCTTCGAAAGACGAAAACGTGAAGAAACACGCCAGTTACAAAGGCCGACCCGATGCCCAGTGGGGCAAATGTCGTTGAAACTGTGGCCATCTTGAAGGCGGTGAATCCAGCTTCGTGTACAGACCACAGTGATTCGATGGAGTACTATCAGTTGCCGATTTCCGCGGCGCGTAGAATCCTTTGAGAATTATTGATTGATGATGTGCAACAAATCTTGGGAGTAGATAAGACCCTTTCATCTCTCGAGAAAGTTTGGAACTGATGCAGATCCAGGATTGAGCGACTTGTTCGTGTGAATTTAATCACGCAGGATCATCTTTCCACTCACATCTAAACAAGAGAATGAGTAAGGTTTCGCGTGTACCGGTATTCTCTAAGCCCGAAGTCATTCCAAAGGCGGCCGCGCATAGTGTGCCCAGGAGGCTCCTGGGCACACTATGTAGGAGGGCATCTACCCAACTTGACTGCTGACTGCAGCCCATTAGCGTTGGGCTACGATGCCCAGAGGTTGACAAAGGCTTGTGTAATCACGGACCCCTGCTCCTCCACTTACATTGGACAGAGCAAGCGCTGTGAGGCGAAAGGGTAAAACTCTACCTGCCATGCCTTCAGACGTTGACGCCATGGTAGTGAGCCAGCCAGGCTGCGGTCCATCCGTCCGACGGCCCTGAAGTCCGTCGACGTAACGGTATCAAGTATCAAACTGGAGCAGAGTTTGCATGCATGGTTCAAGGCGTCCGAGCACATCAGGGCTAAGTGTCGATCCACAGGGTTCTTCAGGCTGGGGAGGGTAGACCTACGTCAGAAGACAGGGTTAGGCGCTGTATCCGCGTCCGCGTCCTGCAGCCAGACACACCCATCTAAGCGAGGTTGCATAGTTGACGGCAAGCTCGGGACTTTCAAGTGACAGGGCTGCACAATACGAGCGAATCCAAGTAAAGCGATTCGGCTGTTGTTTCTCGATGGGGTGATCAAATACGCCACTGCATGTAGCGTATTTGAGGCTGGCTTACGACTACTATCTCAATAAAGTTTGAAACACCATCGGCAGATGTTCTTGGTAGAGAAGGAGAGAATAGATAAGCAAGCGGAGAACAAAGTACGGCAAATGGTTCGGCATGTCAGAGCAAGGATCCCGGCCCTTTGTTCAAGAGGAATATTATCCAGAAACTTAACGAGTTGGGTTTCCGCTATAATATACAGTATGATATTAGTATCCCCTCCATGTCTCCCACGACTGACGCTCTCAACAGCAATCCATTGTGAACAACTCAGAACTTGGAACCCCGGCTTAGATCTCTTTGCATCTAGCGCTTAGCTCAGATTATATATCCTGCCCAATGCAACGCTTACGGGCGGCACATTGTCATCCGCAATCTCCACTCACCCATGCCAGATCTCTATCAAAGCGGAAGCAGTTAATTACCGTCCCCGTGCCAGGGAGGCTGGGCCAATAGCAAGGGCCTTGCTCTTTGGGCACTGAAGCCAAGTCTGCCTTATTGCGGCTCGGCGGGCACTAGTTTCAATCGAGTTAAATGTGCGTTCTAGCCGAGTTCCCGATCCTAGCTAGTGTCAGTCCGATACGTTCGTCGAGAGTTTATTACTGCGCCTCTTTAGGGACGGAATAACGTGTCTAGACTTTTACGGCAGTTCAACCCGCCGTATCCCAAACATACGGAGTAATATAGTATAATTGCTCTGAATATTCATGGCTGTCCTTTGCTTCTTTCCAGTCAGAAACTATAGGGAGTGATGGAAGCCTTGAAGTAATATTATATACCGCTCTCGGTTCGTAGTCTTAAAAACTGGCACTTATATTGATAGGTACTGTAAGAACTTGGCTGTTGGTTTAGTCTCACGGCACAGTCCAAAGGGCGCAGTACGCATCATACAATGTGTGATGCCACGGCTACTGAGCATCAGAACTTCACTTGCCGACAAGGTCTACAGCTCGTTTCCAAATTGCGGCAACCACATTTCCTACCGGGACCTCCACTCTCCGTCGCTCACAGCCCCTGCGATCTATTCGGTCTAACCCCCGTGGCTATTCTTACCTTATGGAGACAGCCCTCATGGAGAGTCCATCCATGTACCGCACGGAGCTCGACTGGGAGTTTTGTTTCAAGGGGAGGGGCTTGACAGGTGATGGCGGCAATTTGTGATGCTAAGCGGCTAAAGCTGTCATAGAGATCTGTAGGCCTTTGGACCCAACCCAGCCCTGCAGCTGCCATGTTTCAGCCTCAAGACCATGCGGTGACTACGCTTTGATTATTTCCGGATTGGTAACATGGGACGAATTACAAGGCTCTTGGTCAGCATTATGCTCACCAATGAGCCGTGCGAAGCTTCGTGGGCGTAGGGCTCGGCCCCATCGGCTTGGGTTCGGCATCGATGTGAACTCAATGTTCAGGCTGCCAAGCGTCACTACTACACATGTAGCACACAAGCTATTGTGCGAAAGAACAAGAGATGGAGGGTTGGTAGCGAGTTCATGACGTATGTTCCTGTGTGCAGTGGTGATGCTCCATTGCTCGCATTGAGATTCATCTGGATTGTTCCCTGTTTCTTGACTCTTCATGATATGATATGGCCCTGGCAACCCGATGAAACAGTAGTTAACAGACGAAATCACAGGCCGTATTACCTTGTATTACCTTGCCAAATGACGATGGGAGAGAGTGAACTATGTCATTCAGAGGATCGATATCGGCCTACGGGTAGTAAAGCATCATCAAGCTCATGCTAAGTCCTCCTTGGGTTAGAAACGCCGAATCTAGCAAGTCAGAAGTTGCAAGCCCAAGGCCTGTGCCACAGCCTTCGTGAGCACTATAAATGTGGCCAAAGACATGTCCATGTCCATGTTGAATATCCAAGCTCTACCTTTTCCTTGAATCCTCTCTACTGTCCACCCTTCATAAACACAACACTTCTTATTTGTTCTTTATTTAATTGGGTCTCTTCAGAGGGCCACAAAGCACCACACAACATCCAGCTTCTTCGTCAAAATGAAATTCATTCGGAAGCCCGCCATTGCCATTCTCGGTCCCACCGCTTCTGGTAAGACCAAGCTGGGCGTGGCTATCGCCAAAACCCTTCAGGGTGAGGTTATCTCCGTCGACAGCCTGCAATGCTACAGGCCGGGGAGCATTACCACAGCTAAGCCCGAGCCCGAAGAGACTCAGGGAATCCCTCATCACTTGATTGATTACCTTGAAGCTGACGAGGAACCTGATGACTTTGTGGCCATGGCTATCGCCAAGATGCAAGACATCACCAGTCGCAAGAAGCTCCCCATCCTTGTTGGGGGATCAACATCTCTCACCATCCCCCTCTTGCGTGAAGCGTTTAAATGCCGATACCGCATGCTTGCCATCACCTTGGTACCACATCGGTCAACCTACCAGCTGCTGGTTCAATCCCGGGGTGATGACATGTTGGAGAGGGGGCTTCTGGATGAGCTCACTGAGCTTCAAATCCTCGAGCAGTCGTTGCTCAACGGTGAAGCAAACTTTAGCAGAGGCGTTTGGAAGGCCATCGGCTACCAAGAGTTTCATCCCTACCTTCAGAGTAACGGAACGGATGACCGTGAGCATTTGTTCCAAGCTGGACTGGCATCCATGTACGCCAACACGCTGCAATACGGCTTTTATCAGCTTGAGTGGATACGGCACACCCTGGCCCCATTTCTGCACCAAGAGAAGGCCGTGTGCATCAGCCTCTCTGTCGTCGACAAAGCATCCTGGGCTTCTGAAGTCGAGGGGCCCGCAATTTCCATGGCGAGCGAGTTCTACTACGGGTCTCAAGTGATGAGGCTTCCGTCAAAGGAAGCCTCCCCGCCTCGTGTTGTCTGTCTCTTGTCTGAACCCTAACTCACCCTTGCCCTGAGCATAAGCTAACATCACCAGTGGTGGATCGTCTTCCGGCAATGACCCTGCGCACATCGAGGCAGCCCGGTCACTCGCCGTTGTCCTGCACCGCAACGACATAAAGCTAGTTTATGGTGGCGGAACCACAGGTATCATGGGAGCCATCGCAAGCACTCTGGTGGAACTATCTGGCCCAAGCGCCGTTCACGGCATCGTCCCTGGCGCACTTGCCAGATACGAAGAACAGATGACACGAGGGCGCGCTGATCTAGCCTATTCTTCACGGTTCGGAATGCGTACCGTTGTGAGGGACATGCACACTCGCAAGCGACTGATGATCCAGAGGGTTCTTGATGGTGCTCCAGGAAGCGGCTTCGTTGCTTTGAGCGGTGGTTATGGCACGATGGAGGAGCTGCTCGAGATAACGACGTGGTACCAGCTGGGTATTCACAAATGTGGCGTCTGTGTTTTCAGCGTTAATGGCTTCTATGAAGGCCTACTCGATTGGATTGGCAAGGTTGTACGAGACGGGTTTGTAGGCGCAAAGGACGCTGACATCCTTCAGGTGGCAAGATCGGCCGATGAAGTTGTCGAGTGTCTCGCCGATCAGCAGCAGTTCTCGAGAAATGGTGAATTAGAGTGGCTTTAGTTGTAGGATAGCAGTGTGTCGAAAGATCTGGTTTAACTCGAACAGAATAATCGTGTACCTTCCAAGCTTCACCGAGTCCCTGTCAATGGGGCTTTGCTGTGCTATCCCAAGGGCAATCCTCGCCATGAATTCGTATAGATGAGGCATTGGAACAACTCCCCTGTATCTTGGCATCACAGGATTAGGCCATGGCCAGCATCCAGTAACTACTGCGGGCCCCTCAATGCAAGTTCCAACCTACAAAACAGTTAGTATGGCCAATATCGGCCATTCCGGAGCCCTTAATCTAATACAGTGGGGAAGTAAGTCCCTAGCGAACTAGCCCATAGCAGTTTGGGGTGAGGCTGATGGCAGCAGCCAAGGACCTGCAGTGACTACTGAATGTTGCGATGGAATGATGTGCCTATCGATCAAGATATTCGGGAACTCATCTCAACAGAATGGATCCACAAGGCTATGGCTTCTGGTGCCTCAATGGCTGAAGCGTAAAGCTCCCGCGCCGGGTTTCAGGCTGCAGGCTTGTGACAGCTGTCACACGTCTTCCTAGGCCTTTATTGGATAACTATAATCTAATTTCTTGAACGGCTGAAACCTAATATTCATTACTTTAGGCTGATATACCTACTAATCATAGCCTCTCGCTTAAATGTTCAGCCAGCCACTGTGTCCAATGGCTGGCTGGCTCTCACTCTGGGGGATCATATTGAGTTCACCAGGGCTAAGTGCGGCTGAGCGAAAGTGGCCAAACAGGAGCTAAACTGCGTCTCTAGGAAGTGCACGGTGTGACGCGCGAGAGTTGCGGCCTCACTTGGAACATCGAGATTTGCCATTCGGTGCAGGTAATGGCGAGAGGTCCAAGTCATGACCTACTAGGAGCATAGTTCGGCCTAGTCACGTAGTGTTCACATCTCAACATCTAGCATACTGTGGCCTGGTCATGCGGCGTCAACAAGTTGCAAGCCTAAGTGCCTCGGAAACAGCGAACCCGTCTTGGCATCTAGCTACCAACCCTTTCCAAGCCTCACAGTAAACGCACTTCCATCAAACGCTCGTAGCCGACCGGGTTGTATGTGTACGTCTTCACCAGCCCAAGGCCCACCGCCTCGAGAATATCACGCCACTGGGCTTCGGTGCGTTCCATTGACGCAAATGCCACCATCATGGTCATGTCCAGGGAGGTGGCGATGGAATTCGCCCCAATCTCCGGGAGCACAAGCTCATCCAGGAGCAGAACCGAATGAGAGGCCATGGCCGTCTTGATGTGTCCGAGGATCTGGCGGACCTTGTGATCTGGATGATTGTGCAGACACTCGCGAAGGTAGTAGAACTTGGCTCCTAGGCACGGGTGCTTAGCGGACGGTCCGGTCAGATTGGAAGAAGCGAGCACTCACCGATGACAGGTTGCGGCTCGAAGAAGTTGTGTGCCATGTTCTCAACACCAGGAGTGGACAAGGCCTTGTCCATAGTGTATGGGAGGTCTTGGAGAATGACTCTCCCGGGCACATCAGGGAAGCACTTCTTGAATTGCACGCATTGATGCCCGATACCTCCACCCATGTTGACGTACACCGGTTTGCTGGGATCCCACGCCTTTGCCTCCTCGGCGACGGGATAAACGGCCAACCATGTGTGTTCGGGCTCGCGCCGTAGAGCCATATAATCCTGAAAGTGCTTGAGGTTTTCGGCATGATCCTTGATCCAGGCGAACGCGTGCTGAGATGTGCCCCATGCGTCCTGGAACACAGTGTGCAGCTCGTCATTGGGATTCCTGTAGCCTGTTTTCTTGAGAAAAGCGGGCATGGCTTGATACTGTGGCCCAAGTGTTCCAAAGCTGGGAATTTTGCATGGTTATCAGAGTGTCCCCATCCAGATCGGATTTACAGTAGATCTTACGTGTGAGAGATGGCAGCCGCCGAGACCTTGGATGCGAGATTCTTGGTGACATGGTTGGCAGCATATTCATCCTTGGAGATCTGTTCAATCACTCCAATGGAGGCTAGGTAGTTCAGATATCGACCTATCGGCCTGGTAAGCGACGTGATAGGACGGACGGTGTCCATGGGGACTATACTCAGTAACAGAGCCTCTCCCCCAGTCTTTTCGGTAATTTCTTTTAAAGTCAAGGGCTTTCCTGTCTCCAAAAAATACTCAAACAGATTCAGGTCATGTCCTGTCTTCACGGCTGCAGTCTGGATATACTGAGAATAAATATAGTCAGTTTGGCTGGGTCCAACGCTGGGATTTGGTGCATCCCATGCTGTGAACAGCAGAAACTTACGAGATATGCGAAGCGGTACATGGTGTCATCGACGCTTTCCAGCGAGTGGGCTAGCTCGTGCAAGGCGGTCATGAGCTGCCGCCTTGAAGCCTCGTCGGCGTTGGAAGCCAGATGTTTGATTTGAGTCAGGGCAGAGTCCATCTTCACAAATTTGAACAGATATGTTGGTGTGGTGTCCAGGCCAGCAGAGTTGCAAAGAATTAATTGTGTTTTACTCATCTAAATAGTAGCTTTGAGTTGGTTTATAAATTTGTCGTTCCTGGACTAAGAGAACCTTTGGCTTCTTCTTTTCCATCAGATTCCTCACTACCGACAGCGTGTACCAATGTTTACGCATGTATGTACATGATATGATATTCAGAGCTGTGTCTGTGCCTCGGATTTGCTTAATTGCCGACTGTCCGGCGTGCGCGGGCTCGGAAATTGCAACCTTTAGGTATCACCACGCCCCTCCCCTGCATAGATAATAATGAGACAGCAGCATTGTAAGATGCTCACGGCTGCCGCTCCCCGGCTGCTTTCCTTCCTGAACCAGCTTCCGGAGCTTCCGATGCTGGTTATCAAAGCATTCAGGCTTCTTCTACGCTGTAAGCCACATGAACGTCAACTTCATTCCTCGAGAGTCGACAATGTATCAATACGTCGTCGTAACAAAATGGAATATGGTTTACCCCTTCTTGGCTGCTTGTTTCAATGGTGACGTGGGCATTCGTGAATTCGAGAAACTTGTTGAAAGTTATATAATCTTAGTTTATTATGTTTGCCTTGTTCACCGAATCCCAGGCCACCGCGTGGATTGAATACGTCTTCTCCTTTGAACGAGAATTTGCCTTTGGCTAGCTATCACAATGGATTCAAAGCAGAGTACTTCTCGCATCGTGGAGTTGGCATCAACGATCAACATATCCATCACCCGGCTACAGGATATCCTCTCATCCAAGAACATTGCAACCCCATCTTTTGATGAAGATGCTCCCACCTCGCTCCCACCTGAAGCCTCCGACATCAGGGACGCGGTTCTTGATGCAACTTCGGAGATATACGATTTGCTTTTGGACCCTTTGACGCTAATTCACGAGAAAGGAGCGGTATTTAGCATGATGAATTTCGGGTTGGCGAGAGTGACGAGCTAATTCGACTGTAGCATAATAATATGGTGTGCCTCAAGGCCATAAGCCACCTCGACATCGCTGCAATGGTTCCTTTTGGCGGACAGGTTTCCTTCGAGGAGATCTCCACGCGTACAGGTCTCCACGTACAGATCTTGCGTCGTTTCCTTCGCCATGCCATGACCATGCGCATATTCCGAGAGCCGGAGCCTGGAATGGTTGCGCACACAAAGGCGTCGAGGGCTTTGACTGTTCCACATATGAATGATTGGCTCAAGGTTGGCTCTGAAGAAGTATGGCCTGCATCAGTCAAGGTACGTTTCCATGCGAGCATGTTGGTGCCGATCAGAAAGGGGCTCACTGTTGCCAAGATGCTTGACGCGGTCAGAAAATGGCCAAACTCCCAAGAGCCAAACGAAACCGTAAGGCGCCTTGCTTCTTCGTACTGCGTCCATAAGACTAACATTTGGCCTCCTCTCTGTGACACGTAGGGCTATGCTCTGACCAATTCCTCGGGGCAGTCTGCCTACGAGGTTATCAGCGGCAACCCAGAGAAGGCAATGCGGTTTTCCAACGCCATGAAGGCCTTCACATCGAGACCCGAGCATGATATCTCATACGTGCTGGACAACTATGAATGGGGCTCTCTGGGACACGCTCGAGTCGTCGACATTGGCGGTGCTGGTGGCCATGTCGCGATACAGCTCGCAAAGCGCTTCGGGAATATTGATGTCCTTGTTCAAGACACCAAGAGAGCGATCACAGGTGCCGAGGCGAGGGTACCCGAGGAGCTCAAGGAGCGAGTGCGATTTATGGCCCACGACTTTTTCACACCCCAAACAGTCACAGCAGATGTGTATTACCTGCGATGGGTGATGCATAACTGGTCAGACAAGTATTGCGCCCTTATCTTAAGGGCGTTGATCCCCGCATTGAAGCCTGGCGCCAGGATCGTTGTTCAAGACACATGTATGCCTGAACCGCGGACCATACCACTCTGGAGGGAGAGACAGCTGAGGTCAGTATCCAACGGCCCCTTCACTTTCCAGGGAGCGCTCTAACGAGAAGCTGTGCAATAGGGTGGCAGACTTGAACATGGGCGCTTTGTTCAATGCGCGAGAGAGAAGTGCCGGTGAATGGGAGGCTTTGCTGAAGGAAGCAGACCCGAGATTTGTGCTCAGAGACGTCATCCTTCCAAAGGGGTCCGCCTTGGCGATTATCGATGCCTTTTGGGCCGATGGGGATCAGGTTAGAGTGTAACTTTGTTCCTCCTTGAGTTAAGATCTACGGCGCGGCTCGAGAGTGCTTGCAGGCTTGTCGGTACGAGCCGTGGGGCGCAGATCCGCGACTCAGCTACCCTTAGACCGGTGATATCCGAATACAAGATACAAGTTGCGCTCAAGACATGTTACCAGGTTGGCTGTGGGGTGATTCGCCCTGCAGCAGGCTATGAGGTGCGCTATAGCCCCTGAGTGTACCGGGCGTCATGCTTAACGCCGTGCATTATTGACAAGTGCGGCAATTGGCACGAATTAGGTAGGTCAAGCCGCAAGAGACCAATAGTTGGAGGCAGCTTCTAGGTTTACTTTCGGAGGTGATACGGGCGGGTTGACTGTTAAGTTTGAAGCCGCGCTGCAGCTCAGCTCCGAGTGTATGCCTGCAAGAACAGATGCATCCTTGGTACAAAGATTTCACTCATTGACGGCTACGCCAAGACTGGGCTGGGAGCTGAAGAAGCGTCCGAGTGGTTGATGGCTTCACACTTCTCTTCCGGCAGTTGCATGATTGGAGGAACAAGTGCCGATCGATGTCTGCGGAAGCATTCGGACCGGACGCAGAAGCATTGTTTTGGCTATGTTTTGTATGTCTAAGGGATACATGAACCTTCAGCAGACACCGCAATATCACCACAAGTCGCAGAAGATTTCTCGGTTGGAACTAATCGGAGCTAACAGGGTAACCACCAAATGGTTGCAGCCATCCATCCCGTATTCGTAACGTGGAGCCATCAGGAAATGCGTTTGAAGAGTAGCATTTTGGATGGATCTGGAAAGGACTGAGGTTGTGATTGACATTAGCGGCCAGTTGACGCAAGAAGATGATGGTTCTTGTCCCACAAGCTTCACTTACCAGTCCTGCAAAGTCAATATTTGGATACCGCTCCTTGGCCCCGTCGGCCACGGTGATGTCGAAATCCAACAGGGCTTTGGACAGAATCATCTTGAGCTCGCTGGCGGCGAAGAACCGGCCTGGACAGGCGTGACGGCCGTAGCCGAAGTTCATGTTGATTGGGCTCACCGAGACAAGATGATTCGGCCCGCCGAGGCCTCCCGGCTCAGCGTCCTCGTCGTCCTCCTTAGTCCCCTGCGGCCCGGCCCGGTAGAACCGAAGCGGGTCGAACTTGTCTGGATCCGGGATCACATCCGAGTCGTGCGTTAGAGCGTATGCGGGGATTTCGATGTTGTAGCCCGCAGGGATGACCTGGCCATTGGACAGGGTAAAGGTCTTGTTTACTCTTCGAGGGAAGGCCGCTAGAAGGAACCCGGTTAGCCATTGTCAGTCTGGGCAGCGTCGAGGGTGCGGCATACTCCAACCAAGCGAGTTGCATCTCATATTCTCTCTCAAGAATGAATCCAGCTTTTTCAACTTGTACAATGCTCGAGTAGTAAACGTTCCGTGGTCGCCGAGGACCTCACGAATCTCAGCCCGCAGCTCTGGCACCATCTCAGGCATCGAAGCAATGCTGTAAATGGCGTTCGTGGCGACCATGGTAGTAGTGTGAATTGCAGCCGACGTGAGGGCAAGCTGTATGGACGTGAGCTCCTCCGTGTCTTGCTTCCCGAATGTGTCTTGTCCATCGTCGAGGATCCACTGCAGCAGGTCATCAGGCTTCTGGTAGTCATGCTCCTTTGCAGCCTCCCTTCTCGCAATGATGACGGGCCGTATGAAGTCGTGGGCTCCTTCAGTGAGTTTAAGGAGCCGCTTGACTTCGGGAAGATACTTTGCCCTGAAGATGCGTTGCCAGGGTGGCAGTGCGGCAATGGCCCGTTGAGCTGCTGTCCGCACCACAGTATAGTTGACGGCGATGTCAACGTACTTTTCGGTTCGGCAGAGCTCGGGGCCGACGAAGACATGTCCAGACACTTTGGCAATGATTCTGTAGAGCTTTGACGAGATCTTGATGGCGGTGAAATCATTGCACGCCGGGAACTCGTCAATGAACGCCTGATTAACTTCCCCTGCGATTAATGGGGCGATTCGTCCTGATGCGACGGTTAGTACGCCAATCTGACTTCCTAATTTGTGAATCAATTATTGTTTTAACTTACTTATAGCTGGTGTTAGGTCCCTTTTAATGACATGAGGGACGATCGGTCTATCGGCTCTGAACTTTGTGTATCGTGTGAACAGAGAATGTGCATCCTGTCAGTACTCTCCAAGCTCATCACGGGATGTCAACCTCACACACGTACTTCGCCAATGGCCGTGTAATAATCCAGTACATTCTCTGGAAGGTCATTGAGTTCATGCAGATAACGTGGGTGAACAACGATGTTGGTAGACCCTAAGGGCAGGTCAGCGCAGAAGCCACCAAGAACGGGAAATTCACCCACTGTTTGTTCCAGAAACTCTAAAGACTCCGTTCTTGAACTTTCTGTAGCCTTCCTGGTAGATATGCCGGGCGGTTTTCATGTAGGCGAGCCTCCGCTTCTCCTCGCCACCAGCGTCGAGCCCAGCTATGGGTATTTTGGACAAATGATATCGTCGAAAGAGGACCTGGAAAATCCATACTGCCGCAACAGTCGCAGATACAGTGATAATAGCCGACATTTGGGTCGCCATGAGTACAGGTGTGGTCGGGATATAGGCAGCAGTGGCCATGTTGGACAGTCAAGGGGCAGAGAGGATGTTGTGTTTCAATTTGCACAGAATCTGCACACTTTGGGGTTTTCTAGGCGAAGGAGTGATAGAGAGTAACTCGGTCCTGACATATATGCTCCTTGTTTGGGCAACGGTCAAATGCCCAAGACATCCAGAGACAACGGGTCACATTCAAACATGATTTAGCAAAACAGATCACGAATAATCCAACCTAATGGCCCCGTCGCTTCCGAGTTGTCTCATCACTTTCCAGCTACTATGTACTTATACAACAAACTACTTGATGTCGTGGGACTTCCTAAGCCACTCGCTAATTCCGAATGTTTCGTATAAGTTAACGTAAACTATATCATTACTACTCTTATGACAAATAATACCCCGCGATACATGGGCCGAGTATTGACTCAGAGCCGGCAGTTCGCTGCCCTGGATGTTCTTTCAAAAGGTATATGTAACCCTGTAGTTGTTGCCCGTGTTGATCACACCAAGAGAGACGGTCTAGAATCGCCTATGCCGGGGTATTAGTTGCTATCCGAACTTGAAACAATTAGTAGGACGTTGAACTGAACTCTATTCATGGAAATCGGCATATACAGGGTGGCGAATACTACAGCATGGCCCGCTGCACCATTCCGCATACATCACCCCTCTGTTATGAGCTATAACATAAACTAGATATATTTCCCGTTATATTTACACGCCATCAATTTGCTAATCTTAGTTACCCACGGGTTCAATCAACTATCCGAAACCCCGTCGTGAACACCCATCATGGACGCGACGTATCATCATTAAACAACCGGGCGAGAACTGGAGACTGGGGCGGCTCGGAAACACGTGTCCCGAATGCTTCATCCGGGGGCCTAATTTGGTTTCGACTGAAACTTGCGGTCTCGCTTAAGGTAGGAGTCTTGTTGTTGCGATTGACCCCCGTAAGTGATCACATGTTGCATGAGTAGAAATTCATCCTGCTTCATGAGATCATAGTACTGTTTGCTTCTCCTGGAAAGCTTCATTGTATTGATGACAAGACCCGGAATCTCCGGAAACTCAATTAGACAACAAAGCCGGCCGGGTTTAGGCGCTCCTAGTAGAGTGGTTTTTGATCTCTATTGCAATAGTGTTGGTCAACCAGTAAGCGATCTCGAACCATGAATCTCTGATTTTGAGTAGCTACGAAGGGTATAAAGTATGTAGTTCTGTCTAAAATCTCAGGAGTAAATTCAATCAAAGAAATGCACTTGTAACTTTCTCCTGTCCCTTGACTGACACTGACGCCTACGGCTCATATCACCAAGCCTCTTGTTCAGAATTGGGCATGCACATCTTGTGACTGGGCCGACCCTATCACGAAACAATCTCTGAGACATCATATTTTCCGTCGACATTCCCTCAGTGCCCTCAAGTGCGCAAGCAGCCATATATCTTTGGTACGCAAAAGTCACCGGGCAACTCTACCAACATGGCCACAACTATGCGCCTCTCGACAAACCTCGAAGATGCCTTGCGGAGCCTTATGGTACAGAACAAGGCTTCGACAGTGTTGAGCCGAGAAAACCAAACATGGGATTGTCTCCAAGGCATCCTCAAGGCGAGGGCAGAGTCGTTTCCTATGAGACACATGCTTTTCTATCCCCTCCGGAGTACAGCGTCAACCCCGGAACGAGTCTCGTATAGCCAGCTGTACGACGAGGCTACAAACCTCAGTCTCAAGCTCGTAGCCTTACCCAGGTTTCATGCCTACAGCCCCATCCTTCTTCATCTGGATGAACACTGGGACACAGTCCTGTGGTTCTGGGCTGTCCTACTCGCGCATGGTATACCTGTCGTCTCAACACCTCTGAGCAACGTAGAGGATCATCGGAAGAGGCATTTGCAGTATCTCTCGCAGCTTCTCCAGTCGCCCATCTGCATCACCAAGGCCGACTCTCTCCATCTTTTTGATGGCAGTGGTCACACATTTGAACTCCACACGGTCGAATCTCTGTCAAGCATTGAGGAGAACATCTCCAGTTTACACGCTGGGGCTCGCCTTTTCAACTCAGCCCCGACACAAGAACAAGAACGCAATCATGAGGCCGGCAGAATGAACGAGGCCGAGGCTTCGCCCGCCGTCCTGATGCTGACATCAGGCAGCACTGGGAACGCCAAAGCTGTGCCCTTGACGCACAGGCAAATACTGGCCGCTGTGTCAGGCAAGGCGTCAGTACGCCAACTGCCTACCAACGGCGCGTTCCTCAACTGGATCGGACTGGATCACGTTGCGAGCCTAGTTGAAATTCATATCCAAGCGCTGTGGTTTGGCGTCGACCAGGTTCACGTCCACGCTGCAGACGTCGTTTCATCGCCGCAGCTGTTCCTCGACCTGCTTAGCCGCCACCGTGTTTCTCGCTCGTTTGCGCCAAACTTCTTCCTCGCCAAGTTAGCTGCAACATTAAATGTCGATACTAACAGGTCTCATTCATGGGATCTATCCAACTTGACTGTTCTTACGTCCGGCGGCGAGCCGAATGACGTCCAGACGGTCGTTGGGGCATCAGCGCTACTCGTGCGATATGGAGCCAGGCATGACTGTATCACTCCGGGCTTTGGCATGACCGAGACGTGTGCAGGCGCCATCTTCAACCTCTGTTGTCCAGACCACGACGTTGCTAGGGACCGCACAATAGCGTCTTTGGGGCGTTGCATGCCAGGGATTGAGATACGAGTTACGAGTAGCACAGCGGGAAAGGCAGCTGTGCCAGGAACTGCAGGGGGCCTTGAGCTTCGCGGTGCTGTCGTTTTCGACGGCTACTACCGCAATCCTGCTGCAACGGCCGAGGCGTTTACGGCTGACGGTTGGTTCCGTACAGGCGACCAGGCCATCATCGACGAGGAAGGGAATCTGAACCTGACTGGCCGGTCTAAGGATGTTATCAACATCGGAGGTGTCAAGATTGTTACGGCTGATATTCAGGCATCTGTCGAAGCAGCTCTGAGGGATACCTGTGCAGCCCGCGTCGTCGTCTTCCCGTCTAGATTGCCTGCAGCAGCTACGGAGCAGATCACGGTCGCCTACATGCCGAGAGAATGGCCTCTGTCCGCCGAGGAGACAGCAGAAATTGACAGACTGGCTATTCAGGCGTGTATGATGGTAACCACGGCGTGCTTGCCTTTCATTTTCCCCGTGGGGCCACAGTCGCTTCCCTTGGTGCCTATAACCACGCTGGGCAAGATCTCAGGGG
Source organism: Fusarium cyanostomum (assembly GCA_014824385.1). NCBI lineage: Eukaryota > Fungi > Ascomycota > Sordariomycetes > Hypocreales > Nectriaceae > Fusarium > Fusarium cyanostomum. The sequence goes on along the minus strand of JABCKW010000161.1, from coordinate 16,402 downwards.
CCAAGATGAGAGTGTTGTTCGAGTCAGGCGTGTTCGACAAAGACGCCGCATACCATCGCCGAAATGTCGCCGAGTTCAAGCAGTTCCACCAGCAGAGCTTGGTAGATACGGGACCGAATGAGGCTGAAGCCCTTCTGCAGGTAGACATTGCGGAGACCAAAGACTTCGAACACCCTGGCATTATGGATATTGATACACCCATCTTTGAGTTGGGATTTACATCTATGGACTTGATCCGGCTCAAGCACCGCATCGATACCAGGCTGGGATTCACAGTGGCCACCATTATGATCATGAAACATCCTACTGTGCGGTCACTAGCCACTGCTCTGGCTAGGCTTGAGGCCAAGCACCCATCGTCATACGCCCCGGATGCTACAGCTCAATCTGTTGTTGGAGACAATGCTCTCCCAGACCCGCCGGTGGCAGTGGAAGGAGACTACGACCCTGTCGTCACCTTACGCTCTACTGGCTCCAAGACACCTCTCTGGCTTGTCCATCCGGGCGTAGGCGAGGTCCTCGTCTTCGTTGGACTAGCACATCATATGGAGGCAGACGACCGTCCGGTATACGCTCTGCGTGCTCGAGGATTCGAACCTGGCCAGGTCAATTTCGAGTCAATCGCCGAAGCTGCTGACACATATATAGCGGAGATCCAGCGTCGACAGCCACAGGGACCGTACGCACTCGCGGGCTACAGCTACGGCACCATGTTGGCGTTTGAGATGGCCAAGAAGCTCGAGGGCGCTGGGAAAGAAGTGCGTTTCCTTGGGAGCTTCAACCTCCCGCCACACATCAAGCAGCGCATGCGCCAGCTGAGCTGGAATATGTGCCTGCTGCATCTGGCACAGTTCCTGGGTCTCATATCCGAGGCCCGCGTTGAAGAAGTCTCAGCGGACAACGCATCATACCGCGACATATCTTGCAGCGATGCCCTAGCTGACGTGCTGGCTATGGCGGACAACTTGAGGATGCGGGAGTTGGGCCTTGGCTCCCGGGAACTTGCTCGATGGGCCGACGTCGCGTACGGCCTGCAGAGCATGGCGGTTGACTACGAGCCCTCTGGCAGCGTAGCGGTTATCGACGTGTTCCATGCTGAGCCCCTCAAAGTGGCAGCGCCGTCGCGTAGGGAGTGGGTGGCAGGACAGCTGAGCAAATGGAAGGACTTTTGTCGGACGGAGCCTCGCTTCCACGAGGTAGCAGGGGCTCATTACACCATGATTGGGCCGGATCATGTCAGTGGCTTCTCCAGGGTGCTGCGGGATGCTTTGAGGGCCAGAGGAGTTTGAGGGTCTGAGAGGCACGCTTGATTTCTTAGCGTTAGGGTCCAAGTAGCAGATTATTTTCAAGCAATTTTGTTTCCATTATCTCGTCATCTGCTCAAGTACTATACCGCATATTTATCCTAATGGCCGCCTAATATGACAACCCAAGACATGACTCCACATAACATCACCCTCTCAGTCCGACAGCAACTACACCCCGTGCAACTTCACAACCCACAGCGTCGATGAATACCCGCCGTTCACGACGCTCTCGTATGCCTGGAGCAGTAATGAACCTGCTCGTGTGATTGAGGTCCAAGGCAGGGCCCTTCGAGTACGGAACAATTTGTGGGCTGCCCTGCAACATCTAGTCCACTGCCAAGTATTTCTGGATCAACGCCATTTGTATCAACCAAAGCGGCAATAATGAGCGGCTCCATCAAGTCAACATGAGCAGCATTTATGGAAATGCAATCATTGTTATCGCTTGGTTGGGGCCGGCATTCCAGATAGAAGGTATCGCAAGAAGCGCACTTTTACAGCATCGTCTACCTCGGCAAGAAGGTCGAGGTTCTTGACTTGCAGGATTTCATGCGTAACTATATTTCAGATGCAATCACGGTAGGGAGACGTTATCGGGGCCGGCTTTTAGCTAGCCGTGGGAATAGAATACCCTTGCTTATTCCCATTTCCATTCCCGTGTCTTCAAGTCCTGCGTCGTCTTCGCTCGAACCTCATGCTGTTCTGTGTTCAGACAATGGAAACAAAGGCACCGGGTTGTAATTACCCAAATTTAGGCAGAAACATGTCAATGCAAACCCATTCTCTTGTGGTGAAACCACTTACTCATACTACTTCTCTACTCACTTTCCCCCTGTTGCTCCAAGACGCCGTCTGATCACTCCTCCGCCATGTCCTCGTGAACCAGCCCGAACCTCGGCGAATCAGTTGTTGTCTCCCTTACTTACACGTCTATATGCATCTTCCTAGATCCGTGGACGTCTTCGCCATGCGCCCAACGCAAAGTCAAGTCAAGGGCGATTTGAACAAACTCGTCAAGATTTTTCGCGTCGCTACTTAGCACATCCTGGACGCTCGGGGTGTGTAGAAAGACGCGAGTGGCTCCCATTTTGCGTATTGAAGATTCCAAATTGTCCGCCTCCCAACGATTGAAGTTGGGATCAGCAGAATGCGGGATCTCGTCCAGCTCATGAGTGTGGACCATGACCCCGTGTCCAGTGATGAATATGTCTTCCATCCCGCGGTACCGTCCGAGCTGACACAGATGAGATCTGAGGGCTCAATATTTCTTGACGAAGGAGCGGTTCCTGGGCCAGAAGTTATTAGGGAAGTTGATGCTGGCTCCCCCGTTACCCTCATACTTCGGGCACAGTATGCACCATCCGGGTTCAATTTTCACCATCTCGCCCCGGCACAGTTTGCACCATCCGGGTTCAAGTTCCACGATCTTTTCCACGTCTTTGCAGCACTGGCTCTTGTTGGGTGTAGCCTTCCAGAGTTCACAATGGCGTCGCTCTATTACCGTGTAATGAGTACAGACGGTGTACAGCTTGCACAATTCTCGGCACATGATGTAGTCTCTGTCGTGGATGGAAACCTTGTCTGGTCCATCGATTGATCGTTTTGTTTCGAGAAAAAGCGATGTCTTGGATAATCTGTTTGTAGGAGGAAGAGGGGAGTTTGGCTACCAAGCGCCGACCGAGCAGTACTTTTATACCAATTGTTGGAGTTTACTGCTAATGTTCCTGTTCATGGACAATCAGACAGCGTGAACACATACTTGTTATCTAGAATACGCGGTCTTGGTTAGATCAACAAAGGATCTTGGCTACTATTCACATACGTGGCAAGGGGAGTGAAAGCATTGCTTCCCGTTCTTTGTGCTAATCAGTGTTCACATACTGCCGCACACTGGGCAGACAAGCAGGCTTTGTTCTAGTACGCAGCCATCACCTGATGCAGTCATACCAGAAGATGTTCAGTCTCCCCTGTTCGCAATCAACGGACTTTTCATAGCTGAGCTGTCGGCTTGACGCAGACGGACAGGCTTGCTGTGGGTCTCGTACTGTTCCGACCAAAACCGCAGGCCGATGCACCATGGAAGCTGACGTGTAAGATCATGGAGAAGCTCAGTCAACGCTGCAAAGGTGAGACAAGCAGGCGGCCCAGAATACCCCATCTTGCAGGGAATAAGCCCCCCAGCGGGATCATACAGTTTACTTGCCAGGTGGGCGTGGCTGTGCGGGTTCTGCGAGAGGCTGTGTAAACTGCCCTTTGCTCTCTTCAAGGCAAGGTGCTTCTATGATAATAAAGAATATGGGTTTTCCATATTTTAAGCATTATAACCTAGTTTTAAGCTTCTTGCGGCTGCGGCTATAGGAGGAAAGACTTAACTGAATGTATCACTAGAGGTTAATTTAGCCCTTAACTAAGTGGCTATAACAACTGCCTGCTTTTCCACCCATGAGACAATCCACCTCAATCTGGAGTGAGTCAACCGGTGGAAAGTTTCGGGGGATTATGCAGCTTCATGCAGGCATATCAGAATGCAAAGGCTTTTGATGCACTTTAACTTTGAACATAATAAGCTACCGCACACAAATCGCCGAAACGCCACGTCAAGGAGGAGAAGGAAATGCAAGCTTCCCACCGCAATACATGTGGTTCGTGCACCGAGGCCAGCTAGCAAGGTGGACCCCTTGCGGTCTTTTCTCGATGACGTTCGGAATGTTGATAAGAGTCTCGGTGCCGCTGATTGAGCCTAAGTTCTCCTCTTGAAAAGGAATAAAGATCCCGCCAAATCCAGCCCTCATACATGACGCCAGCTCACCAGCATCCCATACCATGGCCATGGCCAACCCTACTATCGACATGGCGACCTTGGCAGCATACACGCCGGCCGAGACTGCCGAGCTTGTCTGCCGTGCTGGCGTCAAGAAAGGAAACTGGCGACCAGACAAGGTATTTTTGTCTGCGGTTTCCGGTGGCTGCATCCTCAGCTTCGGGTGTGCCGTATCATTGACAGCTTTGACGGCACCGTGGTATCAGGAGAATGCGCCGGGTCTTATCAAGCTTGTTGGCGCTTTCGTCTTCCCCTTGGGTCTAGTCATAGTAATATTGACAGGTGCTGACTTGTTTACGTCAACAAACATGGTGGGTTCTTTGCTTTCACCTGCTCCTTATTGCTGCTGTCATGACTGCTTCTAACCATGTTCCTAGTTTACTATGGTGGCCGTTCTTAATGGGAGATTGTCTGTGTGGCGGATGTTATTGCACTGGTTTCTTTGTTTCTTTGGAAATCTTGCGGGCTCTCTCTTTGTTATGGCCATAATTGTAGGATGTAAGTTCCGCAACTGACAACAACCATTCTTATGAGCCGGCACTAATTGTTTGACCTGAAGATGGAGGCATTTTCGATTCTGATCCTTATAGAGCGGAGGTCATTGCGTTTACTACCAAAAAGCAGCTGGTGCCTGCGACGCACCAAATCTTCATCCGCTCTATAGGATGCAACTGGCTTGTCTGCCTTGCGTGTTTCCTAGGTATGCAAGCAAAGGACTTGGGCTCCAAGGTGATTGGCATGTGGCTGCCAGTGTTTGCATTTGTGGCTTTAGGATTTGATCACGTCGTGGCCAATATGTTCTTTATACCCTTGGGGGTTTGGTTGGGCACACCCGGCTTGACCGTTGGATTGTACATCTGGAAAGGTGAGCTACTGTGTGTCCCTTTGGGAGGATATAACTAATCCCCCTCATCAAGGCATGATTCCTGCACTCTGTGGCAATATTCTTGGAGGCAGTTTGTTTTGCGGTGTGTATTTTTGGTGGATGTACTTGGCCATGGAACCGCCTGTTGGCGCTCATGGGGGAGATTATCAGGGCGGTGTTACAGGATCTACATCAGGTATTCTAGATTACCGAGGGAAGGCTACTGCTTCGGATGATGAGGAGAGCAGGATAGCAGTCAGCAGGACAGACTAAGGATCAAAAATAGAGAATAGAATGGATCTTGCTACGATGCCAGACTCTTGGTTGCTTATATGTGAAGCATCTCCTGCATCCAGACGAACAGATTCGTCCTACGCGTAGGAAAGAAGGTTGCGGCCTTGTCGATATGCTTTCCCCCAACACGACTTCACGTTGGGACGGGCGCTTCTCGGGCAAGACTTGACAGAAACGGTCTCCTTTCCAACTTGGGTAAAAACATGCTGTGTTTTGGCCCACCGAAGTGGGTAACGTTAATTAAGCCTCTCCATATTAACGGGCCGAGTTAATTAAGTCTATAAACTAAGCTTAACTTAGCGCTCTCATGCGCGATCGGGTGACACGTGGATGGTGATCTCGAAAGCAGCCATTCCACTCAAGCTTCTCATTTGATCACGTCGGCGGAGCCTCATTACGGAGCCGCATGTTGGCGCGATCTAGGGGCAACGTATTGTTAAGCATGCTTTATTGTGCCATCATTGTGTTGAGGTGTTCAGTAATTACGAGGATAGATGAATTTTTCGGCAAACACTACAGCCTGGCCTGTTCTTGATTATATACTGAGTCTCAAGGTATCTACTTGGAGGCTTTTCTGTCTCCAATTGCACCATCATAGCAGTTCGACTTGGAAGTGGAAACACTTCAAAAATAAGAGTTGATTCCTGGTTGTTTTCCTCGATAAGCCACTGATCGGGTTAACACGGAGGGAGGAAGGCCTTGGAACCCGAAAGCTGGGAAACGCTAGCACGGATAAAAGGCCGAACACCGAACACCGAACACGCAATCGATGATTGTGCTTCTCGGTGAGATTACAAGGAACTTTGACACCATTCCGGTGCGACTAATAGAACCAAGTAGCTTGGTACAGGTCAATAATAGTCCGGACTGAGATCCGATTTGCTTAACAGCCCGGTTCTTTAATATCTGTTGAGGAGAGGTAATTGGGAATATCTGCTTGTTTCAGACACGACTTAATGCTCTCTGCCGCAACTCTGTTGATGCCCCGTGGAATGAAGTCGTCATCACCATTCATGTACATCTTAGCAGGAGCTATGTCTACTATAACGACCATGGATATTGACCAAAAGAATTTACCCAACTAACAAATGACCATCGAGGCCGCGCAAGAGCCCGAGCCATCCGATATTTGGACCCCCGGAGCTATTGTTTAGGGTAGTGAAATTCATTATTTGCCCCGGAATGGCAGATTAACGGGCGAACCCCCTCTGATAAGACTGGGCGGCACGGTAAAGTGTATTAAAATATGGATATTGCCTAGTAGGTAAAGTTGAGATGAAACTTATCCACTATATAGGCTATAGAAGGCCGGGGAGAAACCTCGCAAAGGGCGGCCCCTATCCCGAGACCTCAACAGAGACACCAAGATGGGCGAATTTACTTGGATGCGGCGCCAGTAATTATGAGCTGCTTGGATTTTACATAAGCATCATGAAGTCGCGAGATGAGATGTTGCACCGCGCATGCATTTGAGATGCTAAGACGGAGTCGTGCCAGTGACTACCTCACTTTAGTCACAGCCCAGAGTTCTATTATGTGTACTTATAATTTCCGTCTTTATTAACGTCGAGTGAGAAACAAGAAGCGCGGCATTACCGCTGGACTAAGCTCACGGAAGATAACCCATTCACGGAAAGCATAGAGCCTTGGCATGTTTTGAGCCTAACTGAAGTGTCGAATCTGATCTTTACTAAGTGGAATGGAGACCCTTTGTGCCGAGGAGCTGTCTCATGATCTGAACCGAGGTTTCGGGCTCTATATAAATATTAGCCGTCGCGTCGCAGGGAGCATGGGCCTATTCACTCACGGTACCACCACACGTTGTGGCCGCTCTTGTGTATCCGGATATAGTGCAAATTGTCCACAGACTTATAGCCGCCCTTTGTCACACCTTTGACTGTATAGGGCAGGAGTTTCTGCTGAAAAAAGGTCTCCTTCTGAGACCACCTCACCGCGTCCGCAACTCTCATAGTCCCAAGCCAGTTGCAGACATAGTCAGAATCGCCGGCCCAGATAAGGACCTGGATACCGGCCTGGACGATGTGTGAGACCTCTCCAAGGAATGATCTGGCATCTATTCTCGAGTTAGTGCTGCAATGTCGGACCTATTTTGTGGATCGGGGACTCACCGTCGCCGTTCATCAGTAGCCCTTCTGCACCTCCACCATCCGTGTAGTTGACCCTTGCCCCAATAGCCTTTTGGATATCTGCTCTTTGCAGGTACTCGACGTGCTTAGTAGGTGGCCTGAGGCCGCCGACCTTGATATCTGCCATGACGAAATCGGGGTACGTCTCAAGCGCTGATCTTAGGATGGACTGTTCTTGTCCATTAAGATAGCTCAGGTAGGCAGCAAAGCAGTCATCTTTCGTGCCAGTCTCGTCGCACTTTTTCAGGCTGGGTACGACATTGGTATTGTATTTATTTGAAAGATCTTGGTACAAAGTCTGGTTGATGAGCGGTCTGTATGGGTTGTCGAGCGCAAAGTCAAGGTTGGCCTTTTCCTGAATGCGGGCATCAAACCAGGCATTACTTGCGCTCAACGCCACAACGTTGATGTTAGTCGCATTGGAATCTCTCTTGCCAGTCTCTCTGTTCTTGTCAAGGATGTAGTTGACAATCTCCGTGCCCGTATGTCCACCGTACGACTCAGTGAACACGGCCAGATCCCTGTTCTCATACTCAGGAAATGCCTCAAACCAAGCCTGAAAGAAGTTCCACACGTAGGGCGAGCAGTCCTTGGTGGAGTTGACTTTGCCGCCGCTGCCAAAAGAAAATCCGGAGCCGATAGGCTGGTCGATGTAAAGCGCGTTGGCATAGGAATTGATGCTGTGCTCCCTTAGAGTAGGCTCCGTGCTATTTGCCTTGATCTCACAGGGCCCATTCTGAGTGAACATGCCGTACTGAGCCGAGTTGCCCGGGCCACCGCCGAACCAGCTGACGAGAGGCGCTGTCTGAGGGTCCTTGCGGGACTCGAAGAACCAGAACCACATGTTTGCATCTTCTCCGACAGACATATAGCCCGAGTACTGGTTGACCCCAGGAGTAGTCTCGCAGATACTTGAGTTTTTGATAAAGGAGAGTTTGGATCCTGTCTGTGCATGTTTGAAGACATGGTATACTACCCCGTCGCGTGTTTCAACCGATCGTTCGTTGAGTGGTGTAGCAACGGTCGCCGCTGCGAGGAGAGTGAAAGTTAAAGTCAGATATTGTCCAAATGAGGGTGCCATGATCTCCGCGATCGATAATGTGGTTTATGACGGACCATGAATGTTGCTGATTAAATACAAACTGAAACCAGATTGATCTTTGGCAGGAGTGCAGAAGACGTGGATAGTCTGGGCGTAAGCATGCTAACTGTTTGAGGCAGTCCAAAGGATGATCCCTATCTCCAAGCTTACTGCTCCCCTGAGTTGCCGAGTCTGCGTGGTGTCATGCTCAATGCTACATGCGAGAGTTTTTACCGAGTCCTTCACACGAATAAAGTTCTCTCCTTAGAGAAGCACCGACCTTTCTCTTGTTCGTGTTAGAGATGTTGGCTTTCCCTGGTCAGGAATTCAATACAAACTAGGATCGCTCTAGGCTCTTGTAGGCCACTAGACTATGGTGACAAACAGGTCAAGTCTCAACCTCGTCTTGGTTCATTGTAGCTGAACGTTTGAACATGATTCAATAGGAATGTGGTTGTGTTGAAGTTCCTTTGACCGCGCTCTGTTGCCCAGCTAAGCGAAGGCTGGGATCAATGACCGAGTAATGGCTGGGCTTCCCCGGATTTGGGATGTCCGCAGCCCCTTGAGGACCAGAACCTTAGAGGAGCATCCCCTCATCAGGCCGGGGGTATTCACCAAGGGATGATGGAGTGAACCAAGCAGCAAGCGACGTTCTGTTTCAGCTACTCCCTAGTCACCCCCGTATTGGAGGCGTCTGATGTCGCCAAGTAGCCGAGTCTACTTTCTGGAGTCGTCCATAAGCTTCCGCTTTCCAGCGGTGACAGCGAGGAAAATTGCAATCCGTAATTAGATCTACCATGTATGATGGCACATTGCAAATCACTAACCCAGTGCATAGTCCTTAGACGCATAAGATGTCTGCGCCTCCCACTTTGACCGTAGGCATGCTGGCCAGATCTCAAGGCTTGTGGCACGTTGGTCGGCAAAAATGTGACACACTCAATATTAAAGTCGTCTCCACTAGGCTCGTGTCTCTTGTATTGATGCTTGGCTAGCCTTGACTGTCTAGCTGTTCTCTTGGTAACCCGCTTGTGCGCGCCCTCTTCCACTGACATGATAGCCGTGTATCTCAGCAGAGATTGAGACACTTTATATTAACTCCTCTGAAGAAGAAAAAATGTCATAAAAATGGAGCATCCGCGCATGATAGACGGCGGGATTCGCTGAATCAATTCGACTTGTAACGCTCTGGGGCGACGTTCAGAATCATGCAGATGAACACGCCCGTGCCTAAAGAGTTGACGTTTTAGCTATACAGCTACCCCTGTTCAGAATTTGCTGCTACGTTATAAGAAACGTTTCCATCTATATCATGGGATCAATGTGAAAAGGTCGGAGCTTGCGCAGCAATGTGTAGCTGGTGGGCAAAAGCTTGTTAACCTCGATTTCAGTTGCAGCAGACCGTCCAGACCGCATGACAGTCCTACAGCTGGGTTAGATTATCCAGGTTATCTACCGACGTTGCATGGAATAAAACTTGGGATTGATCGATGTGAAACTCCATCAAAAAGTTGTGCTCTTGGGTCAAAATGATCAGCAGGCTTGGGTGAATGTGGAAGTGGACAAGCCCACCGGGACTGAAGAATGTACATCATCACAGCTGGTTATGTCGTGAGCTGTGATGGATCATCGAGTATTATGGGAAGATCTGTCTTTGAGGGTATTATTCGAGAGTCTCGCTTTGGCATAGAGGGAAAGCAATCACTGATCAAATATGTCGCATTGCAACGCAACCCAGTGGTTTGCGAAAAGCCCTCTGAGAGATTGAAATGAAGGCATCCGGATGGCTGATAACACCTGGAGAGTTTGGTCTTGGAGTTGAGGAAATCTAAAACAAAGGCTGGTCATTTTCAAGGCTGACACTAAGGATTAGCGCCCATAAGGGACATCCCTCAATCTTATGGAATATTCTTACTCCCCTTATGGAGAGGAGAAGTACGGTGTAGTAACGTTACGTCGTCGCAAGACCTCATTTACATGGCAGCGTGATGGCTGGCTTGAGCCTGCTGGTAGTGCTGCTTAGCTTACTCTTGACCCGACTCGTAATAGCATCCTCCAAATCTAGGTCACAAGGCTCCATGGAGAGGAGATACCATGGCTGAAGCGGAGCAGATGGTCCCAGCTCGATGCCGTCGCGGAGTGATAACAAAACGGCAATCCCCCACAAAGTCAAACGGTGCTAGTGCCTGACTTAGTGGAGGCTCTAGCCCGGTCCCCGGATTCCACGAAGTAACGCCAGTAACTGCCGGTGAAATACTTCATTGCTACCTAGCCAGTCGGGTATGTGCTGTCTCCCCACGCCAAACAGTCCCCGGAACGGTTTGAACCTTAAACATGGATTCTAGCCAAGTACGGATAACCAGGCCGAATGCGAACTTGTACGGATGCCAAAATGGTGTCATTTAATGGCCCTTCCGGGGTCCCCCCTATGCAAGCCACCCTTCCCCGCGAGCCAGAGCCCCCATCGATGCCCGATACGATATCGATCGTCTCGTCAACGGTTTTTAAATGAAACACTCGGGGGTCGTATCCGTTCACTCTGGCCTGTTTAACCCCCGGGGCTGAGGGTCCACCCCATCCATGCCGGCTGGCGCGTCACCGAGCCCCTTCTCCGGCAGACTCTGGTTCCGTACGGGATATCTCCGCTGCTATAGACTCGATTCTTCAAGCCGCCGCAGAGAGCATATGCTTGTGTATTATATCCTCCGTGCTCCTGCGATGCTCCCCTTTCATCGTCGCCGCATCTTGGTACCGACCCCTCGGGTTGCCAAGCATGTCGGCGCTATAAAGACAAGATGATGGGCGCACCAAAGGCAAACGCCTCCGAACAGCCATGCTGGCAAAGAATGAGAAAACTCAGCTCAGCTCTCGGGGGGTATTCGACCGACGCAGATCGACTCGTGTCTCCTCAGTGCACAGACGACTCCAATCGGTCACTCACCCCAGAATCATTACTCCAACGATCGGCAGTTAGTTCAAGGTGAATCTCATGAGGCCATGAATAAGACCTAGATAGAAAGCTAGTCTACCTTCCCCTTGGGCGGGTAGTAGTGAAGGATGAGGTACTGCAACCTAAACTAACCTAATTAGCCTGGCCCCCTTGTAGCGAACGCATTGGAGTAATCTGTGCACTAATACCGGTGCTCGGCACACTGAGACAAGCTAGAAGCCGGTGAGCGCCGCGGAATAGGTAACTAAATTGCGAGGCTACTAGACTGATCGATGTTATGCTCGTTTGAGAGTTGCAGCATGCCAGTCTCTCGACTAATCATGAGGCTTGCTCCGTATGTGCCTAACCACTGGTTTCTAGTTGGCAAAAGAGTTGACCAGATAGGCCAGACAGTCAGACAGCCCCCGCTGGCCAACTAGGAAGCTGACTCATGAGTCTCGGCACAGGGTTAACCCTCCGCCGCCCCCAAAAGGTCCATCATGAGTCCTGGGTTGCCGTCTGGGATGGGATCTGCCGCCCGGGGGCACATCTCGAAGCTGATGATGGGTGACGCCACTGACTCCCAGTATGAAGATTCCCAGCCCGCCGATGCATGGACAGTAAGTCGGAGCACAGGCGGTCACGGTGCAGCGTCAAACCGGCATCTGGAAAGTAAACCGTAACGTACATATCCTGCCCTGACTCGTAGCGTCGGACGATGTTAATCTATGGCACCACGGTCTAGAAGCCGCCGCAGACAGCGGGGACCCCAGACGTCAGGCCCTTCGCTTGCAGTGCCGAATATTACAAGTTTTGAGGCATTCACCGTTACGGCCTGCTATCTGGACTGGTCCACACCGTCAAGATACTATGTAGTAGCGACCCCGACTTGGAGTATGATTTTCTAACCGAACGACTCGCTCCCCCGCCATTTCGCTAGCCACTCAGTGCTACGCTATTCCTTCGCCTTGGGGTCATCCAACCATATCTCCGAGATAGTTTGCCGATCAGGGGGATTCCGTATCAGGGTTGTTACGTCTATACAGGCTTGTTCCTTGCAGGTTCGTCTTGTCTTCGTGCCAAGCAGTATTTCAATCTCAACAGCCCAGGCAAGCAAACGATGGCAACTTCTTGGAATCATCGCTCGACACTGCACCGACAACATGGCCGGCTTCCTTATTCCACCGCATTACAAGAACGAGGCCCCGACGTCGGGCGAGATGAACATCGTCAGCATCATCTTCGGCTTCAGCTTGGGCTCAGCCGTCTTCACCTTCTCCAAGGCTGTAGAACAGACCTATGCTGCTTACAAGAGGGGGAGGCAATTCAACGCCTACATCATCATGTGCTGGCTTGAATGGATTGGATGCAACTGCATGGGCATCGTCACCTACATCTGGCTCAAAGGCATCGTCGAGCCAAGGTTAGTTTTCCTATCCAGCCCAATCCGGAGGCATCGGGAATCGTTTCCTGGGTATCATGCTGACCCGAGTTTGTGCCACTCAGCTTCTGGGTCTTTTTCTTCATCAGTAAGTCATTCAACAGCCGGCCTCGCGTGTGATGGATGAATATCTAACATGCCTCTCTCTCGCAGTCGTCTTCTGGAGCATGCAGATTCAGTTCATCTTGCAGATTATCATCAACCGGATATCGCTCTTGCTGGCCAACAAGTCGACCATCAACAAAATCAAGTGGGGAGTCGCCGTAATCGTGAGCCTCATCAACCTGAGCGGCTTCTGTATCTGGGTACCGGCCCGGCTACAGATCTCTCGCGCGTACGAGGAAGTCAACGTCATCTGGGATCGAACCGAAAAGGCCGTTTTCTTGATCGTCGATCTTGGTCTCAACCTCTACTTCATCTACCTGGTTCGCTCGAGACTTATCGCCTACGGCTTAACAAAGTACAACCAGCTCTTCCACTTCAACGTCGCCATGGTTTTCGTCTCCGTGACGCTGGACTGCGCCTTAATGGGGGCCACGTTCCTCCCGAGTCCAGTTGTGTAAGCAGCCTTGCTCGAGTCCTGCCATGACGGAGCTAACGTGCACGCAGCTACGTCCAATTCCATCAACTCACCTACCTCCTCAAGCTCTACATCGAGATGAATGTGGCCTCCCTTCTGGGGCACATCGTTAGGGGTTCAAGAGACCATGAGGCCGTGAGGGGGGAGGCGAGCCGATACGGACACAAGACTCACGAGGAACTATCAAACGTTAGGATGGCCACTCTGATCACGTCCAGCCGGACAGGACACGTCCGCCTCACTGATAAGTCAGGCGATGGTTCCTATCAGGACGGCTCTCAGTGGGGTGGTATACATAAGAAGGTCGAGACGCAGGTCGTCTTCACTACGCCTGAGGATCATGACGTTAGCGAAGCTAGCTCTGAGACAAAGGTGCTAAAGTAGTTTGGCCATTGACTTGATACAGGTTTCCCTCTGAGAAGAGATTATAAAAGGTTTGATATAGTCTTGTGAACATTTCCAATGACGGTTATAAACGCTAGAAGGTTTATTGCACTAGTCAGGCGATTAGGTGAGAGGCAAGGCATGAATCTTAGGTGGATATTCCTTTTTTTCCCTTTTTCAGTCTGTTCTTAGAGGGTTCAAGGTGGATAAGTAATTATAAAAAAATAATTCTTCCCTGCAACTCGAAGATCTTCATGGTTTCATCTGGCAGTATGTATTAAGGAAACTAGACTCTCAAATGCTGTACAAATAGGGAAAGACAATAATATAAAACATAATCTGTTGTCCGGACAACCCTCTTACTCTAGTTTGAGCGTTTCTTGACCTGGTAAGGAGAGGTCGATACCCAAGGCCCCCAGGGGCCCAGATAGCTAGAGAAAAGCCGCCGTCCCAAACACTCAATGTTCTAGCCACCCCCAAAATCCGGCTGCAGTCCAGTCTGCAATGCATCAGAGAATAGCATTCAGCTGGTTAATCCCCACTAGGCCACGAGTGTCTCTGATGACATGTTCGGCCACAATTTCATTGCGTCCCACAGGCTGCAAAATACAACCTTCAGCTGTCCACTACCTGAATAAGCGATACTGCCGGATGAAGTCGACCATCTTACTCTCAACCACGTACCTCTGTCTCGGCCGCCAGTCCATAGCATGACCTATTGTATGATCCTCGATACTAGAGACGCCGGGACGTGGACAGTGGGGAGCCCAGACAGGGCATACAGCAGGACAGGCAGATGCACAGGCATGTTCCAAGTCGCCTCGCGCAGTTTACGACCTTGGGGGTTCGTCTTCGACTTGGCGGGGTGGAACCAGCTCCGTAATAGCCCTGCCAATCGTCGACGTCGGTCTCCGTATCCGCGGAAGAAAGACGTCTTTGTCGTTGTCGGGAGCTGATAGGATGCGCGGGGAATTGCGGTTTGCATACCGTCCTTGATCTCTGACAGACGGTATGAAGCACTCGTGGTCATCGGCGATGTCCCGTATGCTTTGGAACAAACCGCCCTCGTCCAGAGGTAGCCTGGTGTACATCAAAGATCGCGGTTACAATCTTACCCGTCGCTACAGGACATCGCCGTCAACCAATTCGGTTAGCTCTATATTGTAATCCCAACAGCAAGCTCGCTGGGTGCCTCTCCCATTTATCTCAATTTCCTCCCCGAATCTGGCGAGACAAAGATGTTCAGCATTCGGCTACACAGCGTATCCTGCACACGTTGAGTGGCCTGAAGACAGGCGATGCACTCGAGAACGCGAGGTGCTCTGACAATCGTCACCTGTTCAGTGACGCGGTGAGGCAACAGCATAGTGATAAGTTTGACGAAACTGCAAATGTCTTTCGGAACTGCCCTTGATGATTGAGGCAATCAACCATCTCTTTATTACCCCCACCCACCTCTTTGGTTATTTGAATTACATCTTCCCTGGCGGTGATAACCCCTATGCGTTGACCGGCCTTTTGGGCAAGAGAAAACCATCATGCTGCAGACAGTCCAGATGCATTCGATACAACCGAATCAGATGGTTCACATTGCATAGCGTTGTAAAAGCGTGGTCATCCTCTGAGAGATCAATATCCACCATCTCTAGATCGACGATCATGATCTTATCCTTTCCCTCATGTGTCACGAGGTGAAAATTGTCTAGTTTCGTGTCGTCATGCGCAATGCCCATATCAGACAGAGCCGTCAGAGCCTGGGACAACAACGGTTGCAAGTCCTTTTCATCTAGAACGGCCCCCTCCGGTGTCGCGAGACTGGCTCCGCCGATATTCGAAAGAAGTAGTGCTCTCTTCCCGTCGTATTCCAAGCACCCGTAGCACCGAGGAATAACAATGCCTTGCAAAGGTCGCAGATGTTCATATGTTGCCCTTTCCTGCTCGAACTCCTTGGTCCAGCCGTCCTTCTGTATTTTCAACACGATATTCTCCGGTAAGAACCATTCAGGGACGGCATGCTGAAACCAAGAAGTGAGAAATTCCGGAAACAAGGATAACAGAGTGTGAATGGCCCGCTCGAGAAATGTCCTGCGCGTCTGGAGGAGCAACACGTTTGGATGTCTGTTGTCCGAGGCAGCTCCCGTGGCCTCAATGATGCGGCTACGGAATCGAAAGTACTGGGCGAATAGTGGCATTAGCGTAGATTCAGGGAATTAGATGAGCATGTCATACAATCGTCTTTAATGGGTTTGACTCAGACTCGGATGAACCGGGCTGTCCATGCGGGTCTTGAGCATCGGGCTGTTCGCTACGCTCCCCTGAGTCGGCCTCAAACTGGCCGTATGGCCCCCGCTGTGGTCCGAGTTCCTCCCATGGTTTGTACGGGACTGGCGTATTGCCCATCTTGGATGGTAATGAGGCATGGGGTGGTGGCCGTCCCATTTTCCTTCTCTCCTCGCCTTTGTTGACGAAGAACGAGATGACGGATATTTTGAAGATTCCAGGGGTCGGGTAGATTCGGCCTATTAGTCAGCACGTATCGTATCGTATCGTATC
>JABCKW010000160.1:0-19985 GCA_014824385.1 Fusarium cyanostomum | reverse complement strand
CCCAAGCCCTCCCTCGGTATAACTCCGTTCACAGTCAACGGCTTGCTTTCTTGAAAACGAATACCATTCGTGCCCATTTGTTCTCACTCGTGTTGATCCATTGTTCATCGCCCACGCCGAATTGTGACGTCTACGCTTTTCAACTCACCCTCAAGCACGATGCCGTAGTCCACGCTCACTGTCCGATGTATTGGCGAGCTTTCAGGTGGAAAATCGACAAACTGAAGAACTGTTCCTTCAGGGACGGTAAGTCCTGGTTGATTGGCCATGTAATGTTCCTAGGTCTCGATATCCCTTGTTGCCCTTGAGATCAAGTGGACACTCGTTGGGGACATGGCCGAGGAAGAACTCGTGGGTGCCGACGGCGGTTTTGGGAATCATTGAGGCAAGTATCAAATACAGCCTTGCCATCCACGTCGTGGCCGGTGATGAATCGCTTGGGTTTGGGCAGCTCGCTGTTGGCCAGGACCAAGAGGGAGAAGAAAGGAAAGCGATAAGAAAAGGAGAGAGAAGTATCCCGCTTCGTCCGTTTCTGCCCATTAGCGTGCAAGGGTAGCTCCCTCGATGATGGATGAGTTGGACCTTCGGTATGGAAGAGTTGAGGTGACATCCTTTATCCGCTCGGGGTTAAATTTCTATGGCGTTCTTGGATCTTTTCATTTCTGGTATAGACAATCATCCGTCGCTCGCCGAACACTCCTTAGTTCCCGATACATCACCTCTATAGATACATCACCTCTATACATCACAAGCACAACCGCGAGGGCACGTTACACCGCATGTTACCCCCTCCCCATGAAGCAGGGACTTGAGCTGTCCATTAAAGATGGGATCAGAGCTCTGAAGAATGATCACAACATCTATCACACCGAATGCTACGGCTTGGTGTAGCCAGCTCACCCTGCATAGGTAACTTATTGGTTTTGTAGGCTATGATTTACCCGATAAACCACAGCAGCAAGCTCTCCAACGCATTCGATCTGGACTCTGAACCTGAAGGATGCGCTTCTGAACCAGGCTCTATCTAATCGATCCGCCGATACCGCAGACTATCAGCGCCGTTACCGCTGACTACTTTGACATCCACGATGCCGTAAACAGGTATCTTTTCTAGGCCTGCTGCAACGTGGTGAAGGGTTGGGAGTAACCCCCAGTCATGACTTTCTAGCTTGATAGACGCCGTATCAGACCGCAACCTCCGAGTCACCCTTCCGGCTACATCCATGGCTCCGTTGGTGGTTGCCATGACAGCGTATGCGTCAGCCGGCTTCCTAGAATCGCCTACTGCCGGCATGAAACGATACGCCAAGAGATTGCAACCAGACGCCCCATCGTGCGCGTTCGCTGCAGTCTGAAGATCATCCTTAGGATCTTCTAGAAGTAACTCAGCGAACGTCACACCCCTCCAAGATGCCTTCATCCGGTAGGATTGCGTGAGTGCGTCGATCTCAATGACACAGAAGAGCGCTGACATTCCCAGTTCCTCCCGTGTCGAAATGATCATCTCGGCTGAATTCTCCATTAGTGCCGGCACAAAGTTGCCTTGAACCACTGAGCCATCGTTCTTCCTGTACTGAATACCATGGATGTATAGGCCAAACCGACTATAGTCTGAGCCACCTAGCCACGGCACATTCTTCCACATGGTTACAGAGAAACTCGCCTCGCAGACGATGTCCTCAATCTCGAAAGTATCCGATTCTGTGGGCAAGAGGGTCTCGAGGTATGTTCTCGACGTCTTGAGCCTCACAGTAGCGGCTGTAAAGTTCTGTTGAGAGTTGTCGCTTGAGGCGCCATGATAAAATCCAGGAAAAGGGCCAAAAAAGCGGAATGCTCCACTATACGTTGGCCATCTTTGCCCAGAGATGCCGCTTGAACATATTTTGCGCGTGGTCATGAGCATCATGGGCAAAGGTGAGATTCCTAAACATCATAGCTTAACACTATTAACTAACGTCGGCTCACGATCTACTATGACATACTTACGATCGATTTGCGGTTTTCCATCTCTCCAATTCGTTCCTACTTTACGAGAGTGATTTTGTATCGTATGTGCCCTCTCGTATCGGATCTTCTCGTACAACTTGAGGCGTTCCGGCACATCTGTATGAGAAGTGCCATGGGGGAGTACCACTGCGATTGTGGCTGCATCTTCTAGAGCCTGACAAGCTCCTTGTCCTTGATCTAACCATCAATTAGAACTCCGAGGGATATGGTACACAAATAAGCGGCATACAAGGCGTGAATGGGTGGGCTGCGTCTCCAAGAAGGGCCAGCTTCTTGTTCACCCAGCTTGGCGGATTGCCCATGTCAAGCAACTGCCAGACTTTGAGTTCTTTGGGGTTCGTCTTCTGGAATAGTCGCAAAAGGATTGGATCGAAGTCCTTGAATACTTTGAGGAGCTGCCCGAGCGAGCCGGTCTTGTCCCATTCTACGCAATGTTAGCGAGGACGTAACCTGTAGCCAGTGTTGCGTGGCATGCAGACTGTCGCTTTCTGTCGCATGAGACTCTGTCTCGGGATGAATGCAGACAAAGTTGAGTGTCTTGTTATCGTTGCAGGGATACAGGACAACGCGCTTGTCGTCACCAAACCACATGTAACCGGTATCGTGTGATGCAGTAAGAAGCCTTGTTTCTGGGTCTTCCTCTGCGACTTTTCTAGGAATCAAGAACCTAAAGGCACTTTTTCCTGTGCTGAAAATCTCGGGCATCGATTCACAGATGAATTCCCGACTTTTAGACTAAAGGCTGATAATGAGCACAGTTGATAGTGGACAGTTGCTCGACACCTACATAGACACCATCAGCGCCCAGAATAACATCAGCCTCAACGAGAATGCCATTTGATAACGTGATACTTCCCCTTTCCGTGTCAACATCGACAACCTCCGACGAAGTATGCAGAACCGCTGGCCGACCGGGTCCGTCTTCCCCAGTCGCAGCCTTCTTCAACCGATTGTGTAGTGCAACCCTGTGGACAAGATGCCAAGGGTGCTGCCAACGCAAATTGGATTCAGTCAAGTCAGTGTATCTGATGGAATCACCAGTATGGTAAAACTCGTAGCGATAACTCATCAGGGTGCCACCAAAATCCTCTGCAAAGATGCCCCATCGTCGAAGAACGCCATTTCCGTTAGGGGTAAGGTGAACACCTGCACCTAGTTCCGTTGCAAAACTTGACCTCTCGTACAACTAATGTTATTTAGATGAGGAATCTTACCAGAAGTGGATAGGGGGTCTGCTCACGTCGATATGGTGGCCTTCACGTCGAAGACCGATGGCAGCGCTGAGGCCGCCGATACCTGCGCCTATGATAGCGACCTTCAACGGACTGGATTTAACAGGTATAGCAGAGCTCTCTTTCGTGGAGAATGCCTGGTTTAAGCACCATTTCGACGTGGCCATGGTTCAACAGGCTATGTGTTTCGCTCTTCAAGATGCAATGGAAACAAGAGGACTTCAGGAAAACGGTGACTACTTGAGCTCAGAGACGCAAGCATTTGAGAATTTTGGAATCTATTTATTGAACCTTTGTATCTACTTGTCCTACATTAAAATAGGGTGCTTAGTCTACGGCCTCCTCGGCACACCAAGAAGGTCAAATATCCACTTCTTAGTAGACATACCTTCTGTCCGTTTCCATGCTGGCTCTGTTCTCCCGGGGGCCGGGACCCGGGAGTGTCAGCGTATGCATCATTTTGAATACTCTCCGGCGATCTTTCGCTAAAAATGGTTCCTTGTAATTACGAGATAATCTGTCATATCGAGTAGTACAGCATGCATGCACCCACACTCCACAGACAAAGCTGCTCCTATTGCGCTGCACGAGGCCATCATCGCTCCACTATTACGAGTTCCTACATACGATCTTATGGACAAGATAGTTAACTTGGAACAAGACCCAGAATCACGTTATTGAAATAACCCCTCCTTTAGCAAACTGGAGCGTAAGGTCCGACGCCCGGCTTGATTGTGAACAATCGGCCAAGATTTCGCAGATTCTGCCCAGAAATGATGGTCGGCATTTGGGTTTAATATGTACTATTATGGCTTTACTTTCTATTTATACGTGATTGAAAGCCAGAAATTCTTTGTTCTTGGTGTTCTATGCATAAAAGAGAACTGTTATTGAGATCGAAAAACTGCATCAGTAGCAAAAGCACGCCTTTTTGCCACGTACTGTTTTCGAAGTCCATTACTTAAGAGTACTATTATAAAACTCCCTGAAGTTTAATAGCCATTTTTTAATTTTTTTAATTGAATTGTGACTATTCGTGAAATGTAAACCTTTAGGCCGATGGTCTTCTATTGTAATAGACTTGCTGGTAGTAAACTTAAGGGGTGAATGAAATTTTCGAGGCCTTAAGCAGCGAAGAACTCTGTAGCATGATATATGTCTTGAAGCGCCGAGTTTTCGTCAAACGATGTTTAAAAGGACGCTGCAGGATCCTTAACATGAACCCGGCATGGGGTGGTGTTGTCTAAGCCCACCCCGATCCGAGGCCCGATCCGGTCCCGACCCCGCTTTCCACCGGGTCCCTGCAGCCGGCGCCGCGGTCATTTCACAACCACTATCCATACTTCTCCCAACTACACACAAGAAAGTTAATTCCTATTTATTCATACCCAGTCACTAGTGACATATAGCTATCATGTCATCGCCTCCTGTACCTGTCGCCCTCATTACCGGAGGCACCGCCGGCCTCGGCGCCGCAACGGCCCGCCTCTTTGCCCAGGACGGCATGCGGGTCGCCGTCAACTACCACTCTGATTCCACCCGCGCCACCAACCTCGTTCAAGAGCTACACACTATTTCATCGCTTCCTCGCGACGAGAACAACTTTCTGTCTTTCCGCGCCGACTTGGGAGTGCGTACCGACTTAGTGCGGCTAGTGGACGAGGTCGTGGCGGCCATGGGACGGCTGGATACGGTCTTCTCAAACGCCGGCTGGACAAAAATTCGGGATATAAACAACTTGGATGACAACGTAAATGAGGAGGACTGGGACAGGTGCTTTAACATGAACGTCAAGTCACACCTGTTCCTTATGCACGCTGCGAGAGAGCACTTGGACAAGACGGAGGGCGCATTTATCACCACGGCGTCTCTGGCTGGCGTAAAAGTGAGCGGAAGCTCTTTGGTATGGTGTCGAATCTGTATGCTACGGTGGATCCACTTTGACTGACATGTCCAGGCATACGCCGTCACAAAGGCAGCACAAATTCATCTCGCTAAAGGCCTGGCGGTTGCCGCGAGCCCCAGGATCAGGGTGAACACTGTATCTCCCGGTCTGATGTTGACAGTAAAACACACAAAATTAAGCAAGATGACTGCATGCTAATTATCATAGGACTGGGGCCTCAGCTTCTCCGAAGAAAAACGAAAGGAGGTGGCGGATAGGTCGAAACTGGGCCGTCTGGTGACAGTCGAAGATGTTGCTCAGCAAGTCTTGTGTTTCATCAAGTCAAAGACGGTCACGGGTGTCAATGTGGTGCTGGACGCTGGCATGTCGCTTTGACGTCGTATTGGGCCCAACCGCTACCAGCATCGAAGTGGCGGGTCTCCAGTTGATGGGAGAGTGTCTTCCCATGTCTGTTGTTCTGTCCCAAGATGCCCAGAGATCTGCTCGCTTCAGCCATACCCGGCAAGAAGTTTATCTTTTCGATTTCAGCTGCTGTAATGGACCTATTATTGTCATCATATCCATGGCTGGAGGCTGTCTCAGGAAAGGTGAAGAAGATGAGGACCAACACAGAGCCCACAGAGCACAAGAAATCCGGTATATCTTTCTCCACCCGTGATTGATAGTTATGAGGTCGGAGATGATGCCCAAGGCGACACCGACGGACAACGCGCCGTTGTAGAAGGACATGACAGCCCCTTACTTGTGAAGAAAGAAGATCTCGGCGATCGTGGTTGGTGCAATTGTTTTCGCGGCGACAGCGCCAAAGCCCATACTAATTCGACCAGCAAGGAACCTTTTGTACGACTTGATGAAGATAAGTGCCAACGCCCTGGCAAAGTAAATCAAATAGCTGGCGAGGTAGACGGGTCGTCGACCATACTTGTTCGCCATAGGAACCCAGAAGAAGTAGCCAGTGCCGAGAAGGAGGCTAGTCGTAGTGAAGAAGTAAGCGATCTTGGGAATAGCAGAAGTCGTGAGATTGTCGTTGGCGATGGAGTCAGGGTAGAAGCTAAGGGCAGTTTGAACAACTGCAATGGATGGGCCAGCTGAGAAGAAGTTGGACATTGTCATTGCCAGGCAGACCAGTTCAGCAGTGTAGTATTTGCGCCATTGGGACCTAGAAAGCGCTGGTGAGCATCAAGTGTCTCTGCCGGTGGCAACATATCAGTACCAATTCAGGGGATCATTAGGATCCGAGGACGGGGTTGGGATATGAATAAGAGTATTCGTATCTTGGTTGCCTATGCAGACATTGCCAAATGTATGCCTGTGAGTTCTTCGGGTCCGGTTGTCGGCTGTGACGGAGGCGTCTATAGCAACAGTCCGGTTGTGGCGAGTCGAAGCCATTGCATGGTGAGCAAAGTAACTCGAGCTTTTACTAGTCATTCATATGAATAATGAACAGCCTTAAGGTGGCCCCCGCCTACAACCTCCGTCAGTTCCGTTGAAGATGCTTCACATCAGAGAGAACAGAGTAGTTGGAAGAAGACTGACGAGTCGAAAGCGGCGTTCAGGGACTCAGTATCTAGACCGAGGAGTTGTGTGCCAAGATATGGTGAATATAAAAGAGCAGGGGGCTTGCGGAGGTTAGCGATGGTAGCATTTTCAGATTTACATGAATACGGAGCCGCGGTTCTAACTTAGTGGTGACGATGGTGATGGGAAAGGCCAAAGCCTCGATTCCAAACTGCCAGCCCCGTTATGGCCCGCCTTTTAACTCTCAATATGGTTCTAAGGATAACATCGCGGGGAAGCCTCGAATCGTCTCCGGTGACGGTCCAGGGCGAAGTAAGGTATTTGCGCTTCATAATGGCTGGTTCTTATCATTGGTGTTAGTGCGAACCGACGGCGTTGACTCAAACCCATCCCACTCTGTCAACAGGGCATGATATTGCAGCTCTGCTTGTCTAGTATAGCGTGAAAAGGATCAGAATTCGAGTGTTTTTTTGTCTCGGCCCGGCTGACCGGCTCGAGGCGAGCGAGGAAAAGAGCCAAGTGAGGGTTCAGATGATGCCCGATCTGATAAGAGAGCTAGAGATTCCCTTCTTAGACATACTCAACGAGAACAACTCCAAAGGGCTGGAGCAGACTGCCAACGCACGCGGCCAAGCAGGGCGCGTAATCCTTTCATGATCCAGCAATCGGGGATGAAGCCAAGTAAGTACAGTACGTATGTGTCAATTCTCCGCGAGATAAGACGCTATTCCTAATAAACCTCGGCCACTTGTGGCACAAGGGACCGACTGTGAAAAAGGCTTACGACGACATCGGATATCGACCCAAATCGCGGCTCATGAGGCGTGCCCTTGCTGCCCCTAGTGGTTTTGAGATTGGATGGGGTGTGTCGCTTGACGGCGCACCATGCAATTAATTCCGATTTTCTGGCGAAACAGAGATTCTTCTCTCTAAAAGAGGCAAATCATTGAGCCTGTGAATACCTATACTGCATTGCGTCTTGGCCCTGGTTCGGCGTTGCCGTTTGACTCTTCGTTTCGAATCTTTCTTCTTGCGCCAATCGTTTCAAGCCTCAACTGCCCCAAAGGCAATTCTTTTTCCAGGGGCATAGTTCCATCCCACCTCAGCCTTGCGCTTTAAACTTGCTTCATCACCTCGTATTTCTTGCCATTCCGCTTTGCCCTCCAAAGGGTCTGGCTTCCCAGTGCAGATCGGTCTTTAACTAATTGGGACGTCCGAGTCCGCCTTCGAGTTGCGCCATGGCTGGTCCCTCGCTCTCGAGTCTCTCTCACATCCTCGATCCTCCTCGACCGAACTCCGATCCCACATCCGCTCCGGCTCCGGCTCCGCTTCTCTTTGCATCGCAACCGTATCCCCCTCGGCCTCCTACATCTGGCGCGATCGGTGCTCCGCAACCGTTGAACCCTGCGACCATCGCTCGATCCTCGTCAACGCCCACCACCGCGGCTCTCCATCCCGCTCCAGCATCGACCTCTTCAACACCGGGAAACAAAGCTCATACGGGGCCTTCGCTTTATGCCTGCGGCGATTGTGGGCGGCGTTATTCGAGGCCCGAGCATCTTCAGCGTCATGTCCAGACCCATACCCTGGGCCGTCGCTTCGCTTGCGGTGTCTGTGGCAAGACATTTGCGCGCGCCGATCTGAAGAAACGTCATGAGACAAACCACGACAACGATCCTTCCAAGAAGCGTCGCCGTACTACTACTTCCCCGAGCGCCGGTCGTGTGACCCACGCCTGTAAAGCATGTGCTGCAGCGCGTGTCAAGTGCCAGGACGATAAGCCGTGCCAAAGATGCCTTCGTCGGGGGTTGACCTGCGTCTCGGCTGAGGCTGGGTCTACGGCGGCCATGCATATGGTGCATCTGTCTGCCAATGCACATTCCAATACATCTTTTGTCGATGAAGGCGATAACACGAGCCTCTCCGTCGAGTATCCAATGTCTGGCTTACCAGATTCAGCAATTCGTGTCCAGCACATCGTTGGACGGACATCTCCATTTGAGCAAACTCCCCCGCTGCACTCAGATTCTGGACAACTGGGGACCCCGGATACAGTCGACGACCACGCCATTCCAGACAGTCTGGCACCCAAAATAGCGTCTGGTTCCGGAGGATCAATGGGCATGGACCGCCTTCCCTTCTACGACTTCCTCCGGGATGTTCTCTACGACCAGCAATTCGATCACTCAACCAGGTTGGCTGAAAACCAGGGGCTTGCAGTCTTGGACTTTTGTGACGACAGCAACCTGGAACTGTCGGACATGGATTTTGGCCTGTTGGATCACTGGAACACAGATGGGATGACCGACACGGTGCCAGTCCAGCAGGAAACGCCTGAGACGGATAATTCTGTCGATATTGCGCAGATGCGGCGGAGTCTCGTCGATGCCTGGGACGTGTCTCCCTGGCGATGGAACCCTGTGGCCAATGACAACGCATATGGCGAACAGGCGAATCTTCCCGTCCCGAAGAGAGACGTCGCTAGCATACAAGCTCAGGCGACGAAGAAGGGACTCAAAAAGGTGATTGATCAAAAGCTAGACTTGTCAGCTCGAGATCGAGTATTGGCCTTGGTCTTGGGTGCCTGTCGACTAGACTCGATGTCGAATCGGATTTCCTCGTCATTCCCTTCGGCAGAAGTCATGGACACAATGGTGCACATCTTCCTCAACTCACATACCAATCAAGTGTCGGAATGGATACACTTCCCGACATTCAAACTCAACGAACAGGAGCCAGAATGGATCTCTGGAGCAGCAGCAGCTGGTGCCGTATTGGCTCCGATCCCAACCTTGCGCAAGTTTGGATACGCTCTCCAAGAGTCTGTTCGTAAGTGATTTGTCCCCGATGGTGCTGTATACCGAACCTGCTGACGATCCCGACTTAGGGCTTGTGATGCCTAACCGAGTACGTGCCAGTGATTATGAACCTTCCGACGCCGGATCCTATTGTCTAAATAGCTAACCATCGTAGTTTGAGGCAAACAATGAAACGATCTTGAATATAGGCCTCATCCAGGCTATCGTCCTCGGGCAAGATACGGGTCTATGGAGTGGAAATCGACGAAAGATGGAGATTGCTGAATGCCATGTCAACATCCCGGTCACGGTATGAGCTCGTATCAAGTTGTTCCAGCTGAGCCCTGTGCTTATACACTATAGATGATGCGGTATCGTGGCAAGCTTCAACGGTCATCGTACCCCTTGATTTCGGTGGACCCCGCAGATGAGGATGCCATTCTGGAGCTTAAATGGAGGGACTGGATTGAAATGGAGAAGTGGAAACGGCAAGTTTGTGACCTTGTGCTCAGCATCCGGATGGTGATGTGCTAACTTGCGTTGGCAGGCTAGTCTTTCACTGTTTCCTTCGAGACAGCCAGCAGTCCATGACAGCTTTGACAAACCCTGTCATGTCGTATGCTGAGCTGACGCTGCCTCTACCAGCTGCCAAAGAACTTTGGTATGCCAAAACGGCGAGGGAATGGAAGAAAGTCTACTTGGAGCGAGAGGCCGGGCAGACGAAGCGAGCGCCGTCAGTTGGCGACCTGCTTTACGACCTGAATCTGCTGGCAGCAAATCGTCAGCGCGTGGACATGCAACTTTCAGCAGCAATCTATCTCCACGCATTTTGGGCCATAATCCTGGAGTACAGGTGTTTGTGCTCCAGTTGCAGGACGCGATCATACACCAGGAACGCCATCGGAGGCTACGGCTCACTGCTGAGCTCGCGACGTCAGCAACTGCTCCAGGACTTACAGGCTTTCCAGTCAATGACAGCGAATTGGCCAGAGATTTCGGCACAGGAACGATTGGTGCTCAACCAACTAATGATGAACCTGCATGTTTCATTGGACGACTTGCAGCTCTTTGCGGGCAAGGAGGGAGAGGACCAGGCACGACGGATCTATCCTGTGCTCCAACAGTGGGCCGAGAGCCCCGACTCTCGGTCAGCTGTGTGGTGCGCCGGACAGGTCCTCCGATTCGCGAAGCTGTTCCCAGCGAGCCACTTGAAAAACTTTTACGCCGTCGGAGTCCATCACGCGGCGCTCGCCTTGTGGACATATGGCGTTGTGACTCGAGCCAGTCGTCGGCAGGGCATACCTTTACAGCAAGAGAAGATGTATCTCGACGATCCGGAATCCATGGTTGTACAGAGATACGTCACCCTTGGGCAGGGTCGGCCAGTCATCCGTGGACCCAGCGGCCGCGATGGAGTGTCCGAGGCGTCGATTGAGGACCCGAAGGCAAGCATGGAGACGGCGCATGAGATATTGAGGGCCAACTTTTCGGGTGGTCCGAACGCAGCTCCTGCTATTGTTGAGAATTTGTGCGTCCTGATCCGACAGCTGGGGAGCGCCGCATGGGCAGTTGGACTGGGGTAATATGGAGGACACTTATGGTCGAGATGATACCCCGGGGTCATATTGAATGGAATTGACGCTGAGCGTTTGGCATTCAGCTTTGTATAGACAAAGAGACATGAGAATGTCATGTGGCATAATGATGGATGTTGGACGGCATTTATCAAGTTGAGCTAGCTCCACGTGGGTCGGATACGACGATGCAGTGGCAGGGATCTTGGGAGGTCTCAGTGAATTGCTGCCCTCTGGCAGGGCAGCTTGGGTGGCTCTCGGTGGGGCACGCCCGGGGCTGCAGCGTCCGACCGAGCAGGTCGGGAGCTAAATAAGCGGCGTGGTGACGTTATCCCGCTGTAAGAATCTCGAGACAAACTTGAACCTTCTTCTCCTCTGCTTTCTGTTCCTGTCGTTCACAGTTCTCTCGTTGGCAAAGTGTGCATTGGTGGAAGCAAGTGGCTTCACATCCCTTGTTTGTGGCTGTTTCATTAAATCAAAGTATCAGAGTCGGTGGCTGAACAAAGGGGCCTTGGAATTGCTGTTACTCGGAAAAGAAAGCTTCACTCTCACCTTACGCTCAGTTGACAGATTATCAAGTTTGAGACGACTCTCTCTCTCTCTCTCTCGAACGCCTGGGCACGAATCTTTCAGATATATTTACTTGCTACATCGCAATCATCGGCCACTCATGTCGTCTCAAGACCTGGCCAGTCCGGCCCTTGTTGGCACAACCACCGCCCTGGCAACCGTCCTCTTTCTCGTTCTCGCCCGGGCAGTTCTCTACCCTGCCCGACCGAAGACGATCCGCAACCCGCTGAAAGAGGGTATGTACTCCAAAGCCAACGCGGACAAGACCAAGAATCTCGTCTACCAGCCGGACCAGTTCCCCGGCGCCCGGGACGTGGAGACTCCGGTGAGTGGGCCCCTTTTCCGCTCCCGCGCCGAACGCGGGGCTTCATATGTATATCGAGATGCTGACCGTCAACTCGGATTAGTATGGATGTGTACGAGTCTACGAGTTTGGTCCCGAGTCGGGTGAAAAGGTGCTCTTTGTCCACGGCATCAGCACGCCATGTGTCACTCTCGCACCTCTCGCCAACGCTCTCGCCAAACGAGGCTACCGCGTGATGCTCTTTGTAAATCTTCACCTTTCACTCATGTTAAGAGTCTATACTGACATACTCGACTCAAGGACCTCTTTGGCCGGGGCTTCTCAGACGGCGTCGCTGACCTCCCCCACGATGCCCGTCTCTACGTCTCCCAGATGCTCCTGGCCCTCGCCTCTAGCCCCCTGGCCTGGAGTGGTGACAACGCTTTCCGCCTCGTTGGTTACTCTCTCGGCGGTGGCATCGCCGTTCACTTTGCCAATGCTTTCCCTAACCTTGTCCGTGACCTGGTCCTCCTCGCTCCTGCGGGCCTCATCCGCGCAGCCTCCTTCGGTCGCGTCTCCCGCTTCCTCTTCGTCTCGGGCCTAGTCCCCGAGCGTATCCTCGCCGTGGCTACCCGCCGTCGCCTTCAGCAACCCATCGCCGCCTCGGCGAAACAGCCTACCCAGATGCCCATCGAAACCGTCACCGCTCCGTCAGTCAACATCGCCGAGGCGGAAGTCGCCCCAGCGTCCGGTGAGTCCATCACGCCCCTGGAGCAACGCGTCATGGAGTACGTCCGCTGGATGGTTGGCCACCATCATGGCTTCGTCCCAGCTTTCATGTCGAGCATTCGCTTTGCGCCCCTGACAGAGCAGCACGACGCATGGGCAAAGCTGGCTAAGCGTGCTCCTGGAACTACGGCCATCTTGCTAGCCGCGACGGATGAGATCATCAGCGTTGAAGACTACCGCCGGGATGCGCTGCCTTTGGTTGGTGGCGAGGACAACGTGCGCTGGCGTGTTCTGCCGGGCAGCCACGACTTTGTCATGACGCATGTGGAGGGCATCCTTCGAGAGATTATCGATATGTGGAGCACCAAGGCCTAAGAGGCTACTTTAAATTCTTGATTTATTTCTTGAGCGGATCTAGGTATGATAGAAGATTCTTAGCTAGAAGAGGCGCCAGTGGGGAGTTGGGATGTCAGGTAGCAGCTTTCGTCTATGTTCCTCAAGCCGGCATAGCGTTTTTGAGGATAGAATACAGAGCAGCGTAAACGAGCTTTCCCCAAATGAACGCCTATGTAGATGACTTCAGAAAATATGCACTCAGTCACACAATTCCTACAGAATCCACCTCTACCGGTCCAGGGCTTGGCTTTGACACTATCAGGCAAAGTTAGCATCATGACCCTCAGAAACCTCGTCAGCCAGTAATCACTTACCATCTGCCAGTACACGCCCTGTTGTTTCAACAGCTCTGCATGGCTGCCCTTCTCCAGCAGCTGTCCATCGCCCAATACAAAGATAACGTCCGCGTTTTGCACGGTAGCCAGTCGGTGTGCCACCACGAGCATCGTACGCCCCTCGCTTGCTCTCTCAAACGCTGTCTGCACGAGCCTCTCGCTCTCCGAGTCGAGCGAGCTGGTGGCTTCGTCAAGCAGGAGAACTTTCGGGTCACGGATAAGAGCACGCGCGATAGCCACGCGCTGCTTCTGCCCACCAGAGAGCGATACTCCACGTGATCCGATGTTTGTGTTGTAGCCTTCAGGCAGAGAAACGATGAAGTCGTGGATCGAGGCATCGCGACAGACTTTGTAGATTTGCTCGTCTGTGACGGATGAAGGATCGACTCCGAGCAAGATGTTCTCCCTAATTGTACCTTGAAAGAGAGTGGCCTCCTGAGCAACTAGGGAGAAGTACTTTCTATACTCATACACGTTGATGTCCGTGGCATCTTTGCCGTTCAGCAAGATTCGGCCCTTGTCCAGGTCGTAGAATCTGGCTATGTCAGTATCATCAGTATCATAAGCGTAGACCAGGGTCCTACCTCTCCAGCAGATTTACGACTGATGTCTTCCCGCATC
Organism: Fusarium cyanostomum; assembly: GCA_014824385.1. Classification (NCBI taxonomy): domain Eukaryota; kingdom Fungi; phylum Ascomycota; class Sordariomycetes; order Hypocreales; family Nectriaceae; genus Fusarium; species Fusarium cyanostomum. The sequence continues at coordinate 6,016 of JABCKW010000160.1, read as the reverse complement.
CACTCGAGCCAACAAGAGCGGCAAACTGGCCTTTCTTGATAGTGAGGTTAAGACCCTTGAACACAGGGGTGCTTCGAGTCGGATACTTGAAGTGAATATTGTCCAACTCGATCTCCATTCCGCCCTCCGTGTCTGGAATCTCTTGCGAAGTAGAGACCTTGTCATTGAGTCTGGTTTCTCTCATGTTGAGGATGCGGTTTGCGGCCGCCGCAACCTGTGCCGCATTGGGGCCGAAACCAAGGGCTTGACCAGCACTTTCTGAGCCGTTGGTTACCGCCACTATGGTCAAGAATTAGCAACAGTCTCTAAAGAGTTGTGATCATGTGGAAAGGTGAAAAAATGGAAGTGATGGGGCCCCAAGGGGTGGGCTCTAGGACAGAAATGTTAGGGATAGAGCACTTACTGAAGCATACGAAAAAGGCAAGTAGACCAATATTATGACCTGCCAGAAGCTGACCACCGTAGTAAAAGTTGAGAGCCTGGCATGCCATGCTGGCGCTGTCCGAGAATCCAAAGATGAGACTCACCCATCTGGCCTTCTTGTATGCTGTAACAACGTGCCCCTTCAAGAGGGTCTCATATCGTTCACAGATGGAATCCTCCAACGTCAAGGAAGCCACAGTCCGGAAAGCTCCAATCGACTCTGACGCAAACTTGGAGCTCTCTGCGAAGACTTCGTTGTTCATCTTCTCAAAGTCCATCTCGTATTTGAACCGCCAATAGGTCGAGATGAGCATGACGGGCAACACAACGCAACATGAAACGAGAGCCAGTTTCCATGCAAAAGCAAAGGCGATGGATATTGCTCCAACCACATTGAATATGGCGATAAAGACACTCGCCATGTTGAATCCCATGAGCTCCTCAAGTTGCTTCGGATCCTGCCCGATTCGAGACGTCATTGTACCGTGGGAATGATCTTCTTCGTCAAAGAAGGATGTCTTCTGAAACATGACAGCATCGAAATACTGCTGCTGGTACTTGGCTCGCACGATGTTCGACATCTTGATCGAGAGGTACACGACGGCAAAGTAAGAGATTCCAACTCCACATGCCAGGACCACCCACATCAAGGACCAAAAGTTGCCCTCAGAACGTATTTTATCTGGCTCCCGGTAATTAAAGGCTACAATGACCTTGCCAAAAAGCCAGGCTTGAAGAGGAACTGCAGCTCCAACACAAGCCCCAGAAAATATTGTCAAGAAGAAGAGCGGCCACACATTTTTCGACTCGTAGAATAGTCGACCGAAGCTAGTGGCGAAGCCTCGTTCCTTCTCGCCAGGTGTCTCTTTGCTGGTTTCTCCTTCAGAGGCTTCAATGCTCTTCACGCTAGCCAATAGAGGCTTGTGTTCGTGAGCCACCGACTCGTAGACCGCCTCAGTGGGCTCTCCGAGTGACAATGACTGAGCGTGAACGAGGCCAGAGTAAACGCCGCCTTCCATCGTAATGAGGCTGTCATGCGTCCCCGACTCGACAACTTTGCCCTTCTTCAAAACGATAATGCGGTCTGCCTTTTTGATTGTGGACAGTCGGTGGGCAATTGTAATGGTAGTTCGGTTCTGAGCGACTCTGTCGAGGGCAGCCTGGACGATTCGTTCACCACGGACGTCAATGGCACTCGTAGCCTCGTCAAGGATAAGAATGCTCGGCTTTCGCACGATGGATCTTGCAATGGCTAGTCGTTGTCTTTGACCACCGGAAAGCTTGGCGCCACTGTCACCTACTACAGTGTCGAAGCCCTAGGTTTGTTCGAGTGAGCACGCAGATAATCAGTGAAGATTGGGCCAGCACTTACATCAGGCAGCCTATCGATGAACTCATCCGCGAAAGCTTCTTGGCAAGCTTCCTTCACCAACTGCCTCTTCTTATCCTCTGGTTCGTCCGCCCACTGAGTACTGATTAAGCCATAAGCAACGTTCTTGTAAATCGTGTCGTTGAAGAGAAATGGTTCCTGCTGGACGAGCCCGATCTGGGACCTCCACCATTGCAAATCGATCTCATCCAAGAGATGGCCGGACGTGGAAACTCGTCCACGAAGCTCGATGGCTGGCCCAGTCTCCTCGGGCTCTGACTCTGCGGTGTTGGTTGCGTCATCATCTTCCTCCTCTTTCTTCTTATCCTTCTTTCCGTTCTCTTTCTCTTTCTCAATAGCCTTGGCCAAGACGTGTTGGTCCTGCAGAGAATACCACCTCTGTATCAAGCCGACGATTGTGCTCTTACCCGAGCCAGATGGTCCGACAACGGCATTGATCTTGCCTGCTTCAATACACAAATCCAAGTCGTCCAGGACTTTCACGTGTGGCCGGCTTGGGTATGCGAACGTGACATTTTCAAAGACGATGTCTTCTGTGGATGAGACATGGGGGTCCTTTAGATGTCCTTTGTTAGGTTGGGGGGCATCAATGACGATGAAGAATTCGCAGGCGGCAACTGTTGCCTTTCCCACAGCAAGTAGGGGAGTCGAAGTACGTTCCAGAGAGATGACAATCATCATAACGGAGAGTAACACCCTGAACTAGTCAGTACAAGCAAGCGTTGCGAGACAGACATACTTACACGAGGATGTCGCCAACATTATCAACTCTGCCTTCAAGGAATGATTTCGTCCCGTACCAGAAGGCAAGACCGAAACTCGAATACAGCCCAAAGAACTAGTTGGGTAAGTAAGCATGCATATCCACAGTTCCCCCAAAGTAGGAGACTCGGAGGGAGACTCACTATCAACCCAAGTTGAACACCGATAAGGGGAGAAAGGCGGTGGCCGTGTTTCCTCGTCTCCTCCACAAAAGCAGCATATTTTTTGGCGATACGTGTCTCTGCACCACATGCGGCTACCATCCTGACACTCGCCAGTGCCTCACTGGCAACTGCAGCGGCTTTGCCCTCAGCCTAGATTGGTATTAATAGGGAGCGAGTCCAGAGGAAGACAGCCATTTACCTTCGTAATTTGAGCATTCACTTTCAGAATGAAGGGGAGGATAGTTCCGAGAACAAGGAGCAAAAATAATATAACAGAGGCTGTGACCAAGGTGAGGGACCAGTTCTTAGTAAAGGCGACGATTAGCGCTGCAACAATCGTGGCGTTGAACTCGACGAAAATTCCCAACTTCTCCGAGATTCCAAGCTGCAGGACATTGGCGGTAGAGGTAATGGTGCCCGTGGCATACCCTGGGGGCATTGAATCAAGAACATGAATGCTCTGGCCGAACAGACGTCGCAGATAATGCAATCTGATCGCTGAAGACAACCTGATGCCTATCATGCGGAAAACGAACTGAGGCAGCTTTAGCTTATATCCCACTGGCTGAGACGAGACGAGACGAAAGGCACCTTGTTAATGTAATTGAGGACGAATCTACCAATAAATAAGAAGAACATATAGAGCCTAAGGAAATATAGTCAGCAACAAGACTTGGACACTGGAAAGGAGGTTATAAGACCAACATACGCCAGCTTGTTGATACTCTTTTCAAACTTGCTCCGGGGCATGGTGCTCCCTGGTATCAAGTAGTCGGTGAACTCGCCCACGAACTGGCCTGCGCATCGAGTATCAGAACAAAACCTCAATTGGTATGGCTGCAAATCGGCTTACCAAAGATTACGTTCATCAATGGCAGCGTAACGCCCGCACCAATGGATGCAATTATGCCAGCGACATACGCAACAAAATCCCAGGATGTTGCATAAGTGAAAACCCTCTGTGAAGTACACATTAGGAACAAACCAACCAGCCATGAGAAGGCTGCTTACCATATAATCCTTGAACGTCGCTGTCCGCTCAGGGCGAATTTTGGCCTCGGCCTGTGCCTTTTCTTCTGTGGCATTCTGCATGATGGATCTCTGAGGATTGGAAGAGGAGGAAGTGTCGGGTTTCTCGGTGACAGCCCTTTCGCGATCCAGGGCGCTCATGTTGGTGGCAACGATGGTGAAAAGCGAATCACCATGAGTTAAGATGAAAGGAGGCCAAGGGGATACAAGGCCGAAGCGCAAAGGGAAATATAAGGAGTGTGTATTTAAATCAAGAAAATGGCCTTGGGGATCTTTGCAAGAAGGCAAAATATGGAATTGTATCCGTAGAACAAGAAGAATGATGGACGATGGAGGGTTCCATTCAAGGACGTCTGGGACCCAGTCCCCTAAAAAGTACAACTCGGGGTCCGATACGAGATACGGCGCTAGTCGATGGCTCGCAGCAAGCGACGAGGCCTTATCCGTAAATTGACGATGGCTGCGGGTGCCTAGCTAGGCACAAAAGTTGTCTGTCTGCTTGGCATCCGGTTGAAAGAATACCTGGTAGGTACAGTACTTGACCGACGAGAACTCTTATGAAAATATCAACAAATATTCAGCATGATACTTAAGTAAGGGCTTCCATAATAAAAGAGGCTTTTAGCATTTCGTGAATATTTATGCATATTATTCGTCTAAGGTCTATCTTATTTAGGGCTAGAGTAATCTGATCAAGAGTGACTGGTCAAGTATTTATTTCGACCCGCGTGCCTGGACTCGAGGATCAAGGAGAGCATTCTTGTCAGCTTCGCTTAAGAATACTTTTCCATAGATCAATAACAAATATGAAGTAGTATTTGTCTACGGGCTACTATCTTCCAAAACCATAAGCTTGACTCCGACGCGTCGCTAATGTCATCGATAAACTACCTAGACCATTGCATTGAGATGGAGTCATATGGATATTGAGCAACGATCTCATGGCTATTGTCTTGAGACAGGGAGTCATAAACCACATTATCATGTCATTGACTGCATGCTCATCTTGCTCCAACCAATCGCTATGTAAGTAGTCATTTCAACACCCCAGTAGGCCCACGGTAAGCAATCGGGTTCGGGTTGGGTCCAGATTCCGAGCAACCCGCGCTCATCAACTGACCTGCAATCTGCCATTCAGACTACCCGCACCGTACTGGTAAAATATGTAACATCATGTTAAAGCGCAGGCAACCATATCAACGTTCCAAATTAGCTAATATAATGTCGTCTTGCTGTCAAAGGCTGCTTGAGAACATATTCCTGAAGACGTGGCTCGCGATCTCAAGGCACCCAAATTACAGCCACGACAACGAGGTGACGACGCAGCGCCTCATGGTCTCATGCAGTCCTAGGTCGGTCCTGGAGCTGAAACCCGCAAAGCCAACCCGTTGAAGTTGTTGTGCCATGATCCTTAACCTTACCAATAGAGTTAACGGAGAATGATTGTGTGGTCACTCGGCGGCGGAGACTAGAGATACTTTCTTCCGGATTGACACGGGAAGGCTTGCCATTGCTCCTCAAATGGGTTCCGGTCGGATTCTTCGCATTGATCAACGAACGTCCATCTCGTTCCACTTCACGTCCGAAGGATCGTCCGGCCCGCGGGCCCCTGGGAGCCCGGGGCCTGAGACTCTCATCTTGCCCGCTTAGTAGCTGAAACCAATCACCGTACAAGGTCAAGATTGTATTTTTTTTTTTTTTTTCCTCAAATACTCTGGTGATCTGAAGCACTATCCAAGTGAATCAGCGGTGGGAAGAGGGCTGTATTACTCCTGATTAGCTGTGGACTCGTTCGCTTCAAAAACGTTGCTGCTGGCCTGTTCGTGATGGCTTTGAACCCCCGAAACCATGGTGACGAATCTTGCGCTGGAGTGGTGGTACGTAGACTGAACATAGATGTCCTTTAAGACCTACGCAAAATCTCTTCTAAGCCTTTCTAAACCTTGCGTAACCTAAATATTTGTTTATAAAATGTATAGTAGCTATCCAGGTACCAGTTTGAGCATGATTGTCTTAGGTTAGTTCTCGCAACCCAGCAAAATTGTTGTCCTCCAGTGGTTAAAAACATACCTACCTACCTACCTACCTAGGTAGGTAGGTAGGTACTCAAGTGAAAAAGGCTGGATACGTCAGCCTTGACAGACTCGTGAGACCTTGGAATGCTTTGCCCCTCATACCCCTCCATAGCAGGGTACAAGGCTCAGCTACAGCGCATGGTTGCCCATAATTCAGCCCACAACCAGTAACG